>CM070482.1:6339051-6584051 GCA_036324585.1 Champsocephalus esox | reverse complement strand
GCTACTTCTGTATAACCTTTGCTTTCTCCCACTTCTACTCATTGTGTTGCAGGAGTACAAGGCGTGCAACCTGGAGGCGTGTCCCGAGGTAAAGAGGAACACCCCCTGGACCCCCTGGATGCCCGTCAACGTGACTCAGGGGGGGGGCTCGTCAGGAGCAGAGGATACGCTACATGTGCCGCGCTCACCTGTCCGACCCCCACGAGCTGCAGATCGGACGCAGGAAGGTGGAGACGCGCTTCTGCCCCAACGACGGGACCGCCGCCTGCGAGACAGACAGTGAGTTAAAGACACACGGGAGGGGGGTCAGTACTGCAATAAAGGAAAAAGTACCTTAACATGGGATTCTCATATTTGAGAAAGAAGTCATTGACACACAGAGAAGTACATGTATATGTGGTTGAGTTACACTATCTTAAAAATGGTCCTCTTATTACTTTAGGGCAGTGCTTCTCAAAGTAGGGGGCGCCCCCTAGTGGTGAGTATATTGGTAACATTTCACATTTGAAATAAATAAATACATTTAAGTTTTCCGCACTCTCGCGGGAATATCTCCGCAATGGAACGAGCTTACGTTACACTTTCTATTGCACGATATAGCCCAGGGCAACACCTTCGTTACACATGTTGCCGCTTGTTTGTACCATTTCCAGGCGATTTATAATCTGTTCTAGAAAAACGATGTGTTTTGGGATATTTGTGGAGTTAGGTGGTCCGCGAGTGTTTTTCTATTGGTGAAGTGTCCTTGGTATGAAACAGTTTGAGAAACACTGCTCTAGGGCGATACAACTGGTTGTTTTCCTTTCTACCCAAATGAGAAGAGGATTACAACAAGTAAGAAATGACATATTGGCAGAGATGTCCTTCCTCTCCTTAAGCTAAACAGACACCGGACAGAGTTTAGTGACGATGAGAAAAATGTACGCACCAAAGATAAGTGTGTTAACCCACTGCCCTTTCTCATATCTCCTCAAAATACATAAAATATACATTGCTACCCGAGGATGCTTCTCTTCTAACCAAGCGTGACGTCATTGGGCCCAAAGATCTGTATTCCCATTGAGAAAGAGCCCTCTGTAAATCAGCGGATCATTTGTACTTATGCTTCAATGAGCAACTGTCATAGGATTAAAGGGGATCCCTCCTCCATCGTCTTTGGTGAGGTCGAGTTTAAGGATTTCTTTCAACAAATGTACAGTGCCCATATTGCATAGTGTCCATACTGAACAACACTCTATCTGAAGGGGTTCGGATCCAATTTGAAGGTTTCCTGATGGCTCCTGTCTTGGGACAATGTCCAAATGAACTGTTTCCATCTTTAGCCTGTACCAAGTAAACCTAACCGGTGATCTTCATCCTTAAAACTATAATAAACCAGTTTTAAATGGCTATAGAGACGAACATTAGTGTTTGTGCCGGGAAATGTCAATAAGTTAATAATCAGTTATGTGTTTATGTGTACAGAAACCCACACCACACACACACACACACACACACCACACGTTATGCACAGTCACCACACAGAAAGAGGCAGCCTGCAGAGATCCTTCCAGGCGGAGCATGACATGTTGAAGTGGCCCTCCGTTAGCCGTGTTAGCTCCCCTACGCGCTGTTAGTGACGGGGTCTCAGTCCAGCTCCTCCATATACACACACACACACACACACACACACACACACACACACTCAGCGACACAGGGTCACGGTCCACTGCTCTCCACTGGTGAATCGATTGCTTGTCTCCGCCTGTCATCGTCCTGTGGGGCCACATCGACTCCGACACACTGATGAAACGCCGACAGAGGGGAACGGGGGATGCATGAGAGACACAGATGGAGTTTGAGGGAAGGACGTATGGAGAGAAATGCCTGCTGGCAAAGTCAAACACACTGTGTGACTTTCACTCAAGAGATCGGCATGCTTCACATCTCTCTTCATTTCCTCTCTCAATCTGACAGCGCTGCATATATTTGTTTCTGGGGCTTTCCTTCAGGCGGGACAACACCTTAGAGACCACCACACAATACAGACTGTTGCAACCATGTGTACTTATGCGTCTTTATTCTTATTTCTATATCTACTAATGTGTGCGTTCTCTATATTAATATAAGTTAGCTTACTATTTATTATTCTATGCCTTTTTTACCTGCGATGCCACTTTTGCTGTCACGCTGTAAATGTCTCCACTGCAGGACTAATAAAGGGATTCTGATCATATTACAAAGTATTGATCTAATATCTCATATTCCAATTACAGACAGAGACGGGTTTATTATTTGTATTTACTTGCATTTTTTAACTATGTTATCTGTTGTATTGTGTTGCGCTGTTGGAGGAGCCTCTGACCTGAACTGAAGCTATGTACGAATAATAATAAAAGCCTTGAATCTTGAACCTTGGATCTTGATTATTGTTCTGGTTCTTCTCTCTTTAGCCCTGGTGGAGGAGCTTCTGAAGACTCCTGTGGTGCGAGTGGCCGGTGCCGGCTGGTCGTCATGGGAGACGTGGTCCAGCTGCTCTCAGAGCTGTGCCAAAGGGTACCGAACCCGCCGGAGGTCGTGCTCCGGGCCGGAGGGGAAGAGCGCACCCGTGGCCTGCCGAGGGTCTCCGGTCGACTACCAGGACTGCAACGTGCAGGCGTGTCCCGGTGAGTGGAGACCAGAGGTGGGAAGGAGTGGAGTACAAATACTTCGTTACTGTACTTAAGTACATGTTTCTGGTATCAGTACTTTACTCCACTACTTATTTTTCTGACGACTTTTTACTTTCTACTTCTTACATGTTGAACACAAATACCTGTACTTTCTACTTCTTACATGTTGAACTCAAATACCTGTACTTTCTACTTCTCTCATGTTGAACTCAAATACCTGTACTTTCTACTTCTCTCATGTTGAACTCAAATACCTGTACTTTCTACTTCTCACATGTTGAACACAAATACCTGTACTTTCTACTTCTTACATGTTGAACTCAAATACCTGTACTTTCTACTTCTTACATGTTGAACACAAATACCTGTACTTTCTACTTCTTACATGTTGAACACAAATACCTGTACTTTCTACTTCTTACATGTTGAACACAAATACCTGTACTTTCTACTTCTTACATGTTGAACTCAAATACCTGTACTTTCTACTTCTTACATGTTGAACACAAATACCTGTACTTTCTACTTCTTACATGTTGAACACAAATACCTGTACTTTCTACTTCTTACATGTTGAACTCAAATACCTGTACTTTCTACTTCTTACATGTTGAACACAAATACCTGTACTTTCTACTTCTTACATGTTGAACTCAAATACCTGTACTTTCTACTTCTCACATGTTGAACTCAAATACCTGTACTTTCTACTTCTTACATGTTGAACTCAAATACCTGTACTTTCTACTTCTTACATGTTGAACTCAAATACCTGTACTTTCTACTTCTCTCATTTTCCAAACAGCTGGTTCCTTTAGTCTGAATGTCTGTTTGTGGCGTGATCATTATTCTTTAGAGCAGGGGTGTCAAACTCAAGGCCCGGGGGCCAAATCCGGCCCGCGACTTCATGTCATGTGGCCCCACAAGAGCTTGCAAAGAATATAATATGTTTATTATACGGTTAGATGACGATTTACAGAAGCACGTTGCCCATAAACTACATGTCCCAGAATGCATCTCAAATTAGACTTGTTTCTCAATGTGCCCTTTTCCCAAAATTTGACTTTTTTTTTAAATGTAACTTTTTTTAAATGTCACTTCTGTTTTTTACTTTTTTTCCAGCTTTTCTTTTTAAATCATTTTGTGACGTTCTCACTGAAGAGAATTGCAATTATTTGCCCCAGACTTCAGACGTAGTGAATTATGAAGTTATTACCAGATATTAATCCAATGCAGAGGCAATGATGTAATATAATTAGGGCTGTCAAGTTAACGCGTTAATAACGCGTTAACGCAAAAAAAAATAACGCCACTAATTATTTTAATGCGTTAACGCATGTGTATTTTTTCCCTCGGCCGCCCCGTAGCTTCAGAGCGCATCGAGTTTAAAATACCATCTACAAGCTGATGCTGCTGACAGCCCCGCTCCTGCCGCCCGCTTGTGGCAGACCACACTTCCACGCTCACCGGCAGGCACCGACTGGCCATCGGGAGGACCGGGAGGGTGTGTGTCTGTGTGGCCCGAGCGAGCGAGAGAGAGACCTTACGTGCATTACCGTACCGCAGTGTGAACGCGGCTATTGTTGTTGTTAGCATCTGGTGCTAGCTAGCTGCGCTAACGGATATAAGGAGCTGTTTAAATGAAAACAGAGGAGCGCTCTATCCACACAACTGCGCCGAGCACTTGACTTTATGCAGGAAGCAGACAGCGGGACATTGTACGAGAAGTCAGCACACTCATGATTGCAGCGTCCAGGCAGCTCCCGTTCGAGCATATGCCTTGAGTTGCACATAGCTCCAACACACACACACACACACACCATTTGTATTGAATGAGAGAGGTTCCAGGTTGAATTGAGGCGAATATTTGTAATGTTCAGAGGTTGTTGTGTTTAATATTCATGAGAATATTTGTCATTGTTCAAATGATAATAAACATTAGCTTAAAGCATATTTGTCCACTTATATGTTGATAAGAGTATTAAAAACTTGAAAAATATTCCTCTATGGTACATTTAGAACAGATCAAAAAATGTGCGATTAATTTGCGATTAATCGCGATTAAATATTTTAATCGACTGACAGCCCTAAATATAATACATTATTTTATATATAAGTTACAGCCGGCCCTTTGAGTGCAGCTATAATGCTGATGTGGCCCGCGATTAAATTGAGTTTGACACCCCTGCTTTAGAGTCATTGCGTGCCTATTGGTTGGAACACGATCCGTGTATCCATCACTTCCTGGTCTTCTCTAAAGAAGAAGACCTGCTCTTATAACATCTATTGTGTAACTTTTCTCCACTCATCGCTCAATGTTCCATTATGTGAAGGAACATCTGAGCTCTCGTGAGACTTTATAAATATGGGGGTATATAACTCTCTGTATATTTCTGGTCTCGTTTCTAGAAAGAATAACCCTAACTTTGAGTCACATGCTGTTACAGTCTGAGGGAGGACAGATTGTGTTTGATGAAATAGGATGATTCGCTTTGATATAATGCAGAGCAGTCAAATGAAATGTACCATATGGTTTTAAATCACTGAATAGGACATTTTTAGTTCACAAGCTTTAAATTGCAATGATAAAACAACATCATTTTTAATTGGATATCTGCCACTGTTGGATTTGAGTACAATCTGATCCGATCAATTAATATCTGCAGAGAGCTGCAATCATGACTTGATGAGATAGATTGATTGATAGAGTTCAGATAAAGTCAGTTGTATCTTCCCTGCTAAATGAAGGGTTCATAAAGGAGATACTTTCACACTAAGAGACAGGGGCGGACTGGCCATTGGGAATACCGGGAGTTTTCCCGGTGGGCCGGTGCTGTGCGTGGGCCGGACGGCAAAACAATTTTTGTTTTGTTTTATTAAAAAAAATATATATACATTTTTGTTTTGTGCCTAAATCCTACTGGCCCACATTTGTAAGTGTTCCGGCTCCCTGGTTGCGGCCCACTGGGCTGGGCTGGGCCGTTTTGATAGGCTACCTATAATTTCTTACATTTATTATAGCGCTTTTCCAGATGCTCAAAGCGCTTTACAGATACACAATACACATATTTTGTATACATGCAATGGTCACTGTGGACAATACCCACAGGAGCAGCAGCGGCGGGTTTCACCCCTTGATCTGATGATCATTGCACAGCACACTGCGCCATCTTCACGCCTCGAAGTCATCGAGGCGCTATTACAAGTACACATTGGTATTATACATGTACTGTGGACAATACCCACAGGAGCAAATCCGGGTGAAGTGTCTTGCCCAAGGACACAACAGCCTGACGCAGTGGTCGGCAGGAGCGGGTTTCGAACTGGAGTTCCCCAGCACCCCCCTTGATGATCAGATGCACAGACCACTGCGCCACCTGCCCCATGCTATCTATCAGATAGTTTCACTTTCACACATCAGGCCCGTAGCAGCTGTCACTGCGCAGTGAACGATCTGGAGTGAGTGACTGAGAGACCTAGCTGGCAGTTGCTTACAGATGGATAAACAAGCTCCAAAGCGTAAAGGCGTTTGTGTATACAGTATACAGTATCGTAGCGAGCCCTGGGTTCAGAGGGAGGGGCTTGCATAGGGGAGGGGGGGGGTGGCAGGGAAACGGGGTTCAGGGGGAGTGGCTGTACCCGTAGGATAGAAAAGGGGGAAGTGGCGTCTGACTCAGAGGTCGCGCGGCTGTGGAGAAGAACGTGTTGCCCACGTTCTGTTACCGAGTTTCGGCTTGTTAGCTAGCAGGTTTGGGCGCAGTCACTTTTGCTCCACTTTTAAATAAATGAAAGAAAAAGTATTCCTAGTTTGAGCAGTTCCCCGTCTATGAGGGTGGTGAGGTCCACCACCTGCCCACACCCCCTGTTAAATTTTCTCACCCACATTGAGGATGCTTCCTACGCCCATGTTTTATTCCCCATGTGTCAAGTCAGGCAAATTGGGTCCAAATGTTATTGCATCAATGATCTGTTAACATTAAAATCACTAAATATATGCTGTAACTATTTTGCTCTAGGCAACTCAAGGGCTCGATGTGATTACTTTATGAATAATGGTCCAAAATAACTTAAAAGGCATAGGGTTTTTTGTTAAGTTACATACTTTCGTCGCCGGCCGGCCGATACATGCCACGCATTAAGTGGGCCTGTCTGTCAATTAATCCCCGGGCCACTTTTCCCCCCAGTCCGCCCCTGCTAAGAGATACGGAGACAGAGACAGAGAGAGGAGAAGGTCAATGGTGGAAGTGAAACGGAGCTGAGTGGATCATTAGCTTCATTAGCTAATGGTTAGCTGCAGCATAGAGGGAGAGTCCTTAACAAATTAAGTTATCTTCTTCAAAGTCCTCATCAAGACATAATCAGCTGACTTAGGACTCCACTGACCACAGATTGCTGCACTGACAGGCTGCACTTATTAAACCAGACTCAGGACACACACACACACACACACACACACAGGTCCTCTTAAGCTCTCGCTATCTATATTCCAGAGCGGTGCCAAATGCGTTAAGGATTTGATTGGTTGGTGCAAAGCTGATTACATTCCCGTAGTCGTAGCGTATTTAAATGTCAGTTGTTGGCATCCACGTGGAGTCCTTAGTTGTTAGCTTAGCAGCGGACGCTTGTTAGCTAAGAAAATCCTGCCAATGCGCCCTTTCGGTTACTTCCTGCTGTGAAGTAGCCAATCAGGAAGCAGCACTGCCTGCATCCTCCTGGGCTAGAAACTCAGGTGAGAAAAGGACAAGGCCAGATTAGAGAGGGGTGGAGGTAGTATAGATTGCTGTGTGTGTGTGTGTGTGTGTGTGTGTGTGTGTGTGTGTGTGTGTGTGTGTGTGTGTGTGTGTGTGTGTGTGTGTGTGTGTGTGTGTGTGTGTGTGTGTGTGTGTGTGTGTGTGTGTGTGTGTGTGTGTGTGTGTGTGTGTGTGTGTGTGTGTGTGTGTGTGTGTGTGTGTGTGTGTGTGTGTGATATAAGGAAGGCAGACAGTGAGTCACTTTGAGCCTGAGTTCAATTATAAGTTTCATTATAAGAAGTTACTGTTTGACCTAAAAAAAACGGTGCTTTTAGTGAAAGTTCTGAAACTCAATCAATATGTATTTTCCTGTTTTCTAAATCAAGCCGTGTGCTGTGTGTGTGCGTCTTCATGGGAAAGTGAGTGGACCTCTCGTGTCAACTAAGACATATTATCCAAGTCAGTTGTCGAGTATTATTAGCAAACTGCAATGTGACAATTAAAAAGCATTTGAACACAAGCACTGTCGTAACACAACTAATCTCAAAATAGTTAATTATGTATTCGATCACTGCAATATAAGAGAGAGGCTACTCGGATAATGTACTGTACTGTTACCAATGCACTCATCGCTAATATAAATGATGCTGGCATAATAAATAAATAATAAGTGATATTTCTATAGTGCCTTTCAAGGGACCCAAGGTCGCTTTACAGGAATTGGGGCGAGCACACACAAAACGAAACAAAACAAAGGTCAGACAGACAAAACAACAGATCGATTTAAGGGCCGAAAGCCTTGATGAACAGATGGGACTTGAGGGTCCTTTGAAGGCGTCCAGTGTGGGGAGGTTGCGAATCTCCGCAGGGAGAGCGTCCCAGAGGGTGGGGGCTGCCACGCTGAAGGCTCTGTCCCCCGAAGGTTCTCAGTTTGGTGCGGGGGGTGGTGAGCAGGCCAGAGTCTGAGGACCGCAGTTTCCGGGGTGGGGCATGTGGGCGAAGGACGTCCGATAGGTACTGGGGGGCAAGGGCATGGAGGGACTTGTAGGTCAGGAGGAGGACTTTGTAAGATATGCGGAACTTGACCGGCAACCAGTGGAGGTGGATGAGGGTGGGTGATGTGCTGCCACGGCTTTGTGTGTGTGAGGACGGCCTGATACCTGATACGTCAGATGGAAACCAAAACAGACATAAAAGCCAGATTAGCACACACACAAAGAGACACACACACACACACACACACACACACACACACACACACACACACACACACACAAAGAGACACACACACACACACAGAGACACACACACACACACACACACACAAAGACACACACACACACAAAGAGACTCACACACACACACACACGCGACTTCATACATGCCCAGCCTTAAGACGTCAAGAAAGTTCAACTCAAACCATAAATCAGACCCTCCAAGCTAATCAAGGTCGGTTTCCACGTCAGCTCTGTCAATAACGTTGGTTCCTCCAGTTTACATGAAAGTCTCCAGTGTTCACGAGCAGCCAAACTAACACACAAGGACGCGTTTGACACCTTTCAAGTGCATGTTTCTGAAAATAAGCGAGGCGCGGGGGAGGAGTGACTCGCGGTGAGAGCGTTATAAAGCAGGAAGTCAGTCAGGTAGGCGGTGCTCGGTTCAGTCCTTCGCAGACAGGCCTGCAGACAGCCAGTTAGCGGCCGGCAGAGCTGTGTCCGGCTGTGAGCTAGTCAGAGGTAAGTGGCCGCGCAGAGGTAAGTGGCCGCGCTAATCCACTCGGCTAATAGAGGAGCCTGCAGCACTGTGTCGTTACCTGGCAACGCCGCCTGTCTCCATCAGACAGTCACACTCCGTTGATTAGATCACGCACCGGAACATTAGCGGAGCCGCGGGGAGGCGGGATCAATCGATAGGACGAAGCGAAGACGGTGGGATATGATCGGGAAGAGAGCAAAACAAGTGTACACGAAGTGTAGAGTGTGAAAAAAGTGAAATCAGCAATTTAGTGTTTATAACTAAAGGCATTTGAACCTGGGCATTCGTCTCTCTTGAGAACCGGTAGCTGCAAAAGGCTCAGTTTACTGCTGATAAATGTGTAATAATAACAATGACATAATGGTGTTTTATAACCTGTTAAAAAAAATGTAAATGTCCAATTTATAAGTACCTTAAATATATATAATTTATATAATAATATAATTGTATAATCAGCACTTTTAGAGTCTGATCTGAAAAGCGTAATGTCAGGTGTTTCCATGTTAAGGGCCTTGCTACGTATTGACTGAGACGTATTACGAGGACAGCAATACAAACCGTTACCTCATCATTTGTAGGACATTATTTGATTAATTGTTGGTGGTCTCCAAGAGGTCGCCAGCGTCACCAGATTGACTCCAAAGGTTAGACATAGCCGGTTAGCATTAGCAACATCTAGCCTTGTGATAATGGTCCGCTCAAAGTCAATGTATATTATACAAATACAAATGAAACGGTACAACTGTTACCGAATACGCACAAATACAAAGTTATATTATATTTGATTTGTATTTACTTGCTCATCTCCAAACATTCTCTTGCACTATTTTGTCTATTTTATGTGTTCTAGATCCTATATGTTGCACTGTTGGATGAGCTGTGACTTAAGCGTTTCATTGCCATATCTACACTGTAGCTAATATGCTAATGTCAATGCAGCCTTGAAACTTGAAATCTGGGAGATCTGGGGATTCAAGTCATGGAGGATGCCAAACACTGACCTTTCAAATAACCATTTATCTTGTGTTGTTTGTGTGTTACAGTGAAAGGTGCGTGGTCCTGCTGGTCGTCCTGGTCCCAGTGCTCAGTGGGCTGTGGGGGGGGTCACTACCAGAGGACTCGCTCCTGTAACAGCCCGGCGCCCGCTAACGGAGGGGAAATCTGCCTGGGCCTCCACACCGAGGAGGCGCTGTGCAACACACACACCTGCGATGGTAAGGGCACACATACATTCGATCTGGATTCAGCTCTGAGACGACTGACTGGAGCACCAAGGATGCTTCAGACTGACTTTAATGAATCTCCCATTAGATGGTAGCCGTTCATATTCTCTGTTCAAAAATTCAAACTGTAACCGTGTCGTGCATCGCCTCTTCACCCCGCCTCCAGACGGGCAATCCTCTCTCTCACCGTGCCGTCTCTGTGTCGTCGCTAAATTCCTTCTTTCATAATTTGCCTAATGAACAAACCAGGTCTTAGCGGTACGAAGAGATGCTAAAAGAAACAACTCAAGCTCAAACCTCGCTGAGCTGCCGCAGCTCTGAGATCCATGGAAACCTTTGGAACGTTTTAAAAAGAGATTTCCTCTTGTTGCTTAACTTTAGGGTAGTTTTACATCATGTGTCCGAAGTTTCGAATGCCAGTGTATCCAGAGGCAGGGGCGGACTGCGACTAAAGATCAGCCCGGGACGCTCGACCGGCCCGCTTCGGTAGAGGGTAGAGTTGGGGGTGCTAGTGACTTATCCGACCGGCCTACCTCGGTACCGCAAGTAAATACCGCCAGTTGATTGTGGGGGAGGTGGGGGGTTGGGGGTGCTAGTGACTTATCCGACTGGCCTACCTCGGTACCGCAAGACAATACCGCCAGTTGATTGTCAACAGGGGTTGGGTGTTCTAGTAACTTATCCGACCGGCCTACCTCGGTACCGCAAGTAAATACCGCCAGTTGATTGTCAACAGGGGTGGGGGTGCTAGTGACTTATCGACGCCTACTCGTACGCAAGCATACCGCCAGTTGATTGTCAACAGGGTTGGGGGTGCTAGTGACTTATCCGACCTACCTCGGTACCGCAAGACAATACCGCCAGTTGATTGTCAACAGTTGGGTGTTCTAGTAACTTATCCGACCGGCCTACTCGGTACCGCAAGTAAATACCGCCAGTTGATTGTGGGGGGGGTTGGGGGTGCTAGTGACTTATCCGACCGGCCTACCTCGGTACCGCAAGTAAATACCGCCAGTTGATTGTCAACAGGGGGGGGGGTGCTAGTGACCGAACGTCCCGATGGCCAGTCCACCACTGACCAGAGGGCACGTTTTTATATTGTTAATAGGCAAACAAATATCACACAACAATTACTAAAGTTTTGTATATTGTTAACTTCTGAGTTATCTGTGGAAAAGAGACTTTTGGAAAAAACCGTTGCTGTTTATCGAACATTTAAACTTTTGAATGCTGCGAGAAACCACAAATGTAATTTATTTTGCCTCTGTTGAGGAGGACACAAACAATCTCAAGGGTGAACGTCTTAAAACCTGGTTATTAAAAGGAAAACTATCAAGATTCCACTTTAGGTAAGTGAGAAAAGGGTTTTTTTAGGTAAACTGATTCTTTAATAGTTTTATCACATCTTTACTAAAACACGAAGACACAAAAACGAATTTGGAAAACTAATTCCCAATGCCAACGGTTTTCTTATCACTCACCCTTGCCTCCCCGCACCACGATGATGAGATGTGAGATGTATAACAACGCCCCGCGTCCCCCTTCCCGTCCCATTCTGCACCTGCAAGGACACTGAAATATTCATGAGAGATCCGCCTGTTAATCCACAAGGAGAAGGAAAAAGAAAATCCAGCATCAAAACTTATAATAAGGATTCAGCCAGACTCGGATTCTGAGCGTTAATATCAAACAGCCTTCAACGCGTTGTCACCAAAAAATGATGTTCACCTATTTATGTGTTCAATCTTCAGGAAAACAAAAATGGCCCCGACAGATAACCATTGTCAGAGGGTGATTGCATATTTGTCCGCTAGTGATGTGTTTTACAGGATGTTTTTTTAGCGTGGATGTAATATTTATTTCGTCCTTGCTAAGCTGCTTTTCATTTTGAATCAGCCGGACTGTCACTCAACTGGAACAGAACATTTTAAACTCAGCCTGGCTTGCAGTTAAAAAGTCTAATGGCTTTTTTGTGTTGGCCTTTATCAGGTTAATTCCTCTGTGTTCAATAGCACCCATTTCTTTCTCTATGACAGTCGGCTAACAATCACTCCAGCCCCGATTCGTCTCCTCGTCCATTAGTCTATTGACAGGCACAGTATCAGTCATCTATCGGGGTCCTGCTGGTGCCACCACCCCCTCTGCATGTGTAATTAAAGACAAGCTGGCTGTCAGTCACGGGCATATTTGAAGCCTCTGTCCCAGGTCATTTGATTAACATTTCCAGCAGTAATGGAGGACAGCGGGAAGGACAGAATACTAACGAGGAGCCTCAGGTTCCTCCAGACTCAACAGTACCATCACGCGGGTCGTCCCGGTGACGCGAATAAATGAAGCAATTAAAGTGGGCTGTATTGGTGTGTGTGTGTGTGTGTGTGTGTGTGTGTGTGTGTGTGTGTGTGTGTGTGTGTGTGTGTGTGTGTGTGTGTGTGTGTGTGTGTGTGTGTGTGTGTGTGTGTGTGTGTGTGTGTGTGTGTGTGTGTGTGTGTGTGTGTGTGTGTGTGTGTGTGTGTGTGTGTGTGTGTGTGTGTGTGTGTGTGTGTGTGTGTGTGTGTGTGCGCGTGCGTAGATGGCTGTGTGTTGAGGAGGGAGCAGATGGTGCAGAGGAAGCAGCCTGACGGTGAGCAGCTGACTGATAGGAAAGGTAAAAGAGGTCCGCAGCCACTCTCAGCCAAAAAGCTGCTCACTCGGGATCTCCCTGAATAACAACCCATCTTTTTCCATCAGCCTTTCACTGCAGCGGCCCTCCACTGTGGGTGCTTTCTAAAACAGAGGGTGCAGCGAGTGCATGGTTCAAAGGGAGACGTTTGTTGGGAATTTCCTCTTGGAGAGAAGCCTTTGTTTACGGCTCGGTCGGCTGCTGCGGGGAAACGGCTCTAAAGCTTGGCTCAGGAGACAAACATCTCCACTATGCACTAAGCAAACTCTCTGAGGGGTGGCTCTCCCATGCTGTTTACATCACACACACTCTCTGGTGCGTTTTGGGGCTGTTTGCTTGGCTGGGGAAGGTCGGAGGTGGCGGTGGGTGCCGACAGCTTGGGTGGCCGCGTCATGGATCCGATGTAACACTCATAACATTAAAGACAAAGAGGGACCAATAAAACACAAACATGTTGGTGGGAACTACGATTTTGTGTTTCTCTTATTTTCCTACGATACGAATTGTGTTTCTCCCAAAACAAAAATATATATTTTTTATATATATATTTATATATTTTATATTTTTTATAGCTATTTTATAATTCTGACTTTAAAACATTTTTTCAAATACTCCCAAAAAACGTTTTAATATGGCCCTAATCCTCTTCCGTAGTTATGATTGGCTGTGAATACGAAAATATAAAAGACAGACCATATATTTCTATTTCTCCCTGCTCCTTTTCGGGTATAGAGACATGTTTTTTAAATAATTGTTATACAGTAAGTTTTGCATACCATGAACGCAACAAATACAAATGAAATGAAATCTATGATTAAATAGCACTTGTGATAAATGTCTACGGTAGTATTGATCCCTTGTCTCTGTGTTCAGGTGGCTGGATGGCCTGGTCGCTGTGGTCCGCCTGCGATGACTCGGGCCTGCAGATGAGGAGTCGGGTGTGTGGAGCTCAGGGAAGCTCGCCCTGTTTGGGGAACAGCACTCAGAGAAGGGACTGCAACGAAATACCCGGTGAGACAGACAGATTCACACAGAGGTGGGAAGTAGTGGAGTACAAATACTTCGTTACTGTACTTAAGTACATGTTTCTGGTATCAGTACTTTACTCCACTACTTATTTTTCTGACGACTTTTGACTTTCACTTCTTACATGTTGAACTCAAATACCTGTACTTTCTACTTCTTACATGTTGAACTCAAATACCTGTACTTTCTACTTCTCACATGTTGAACCCAAATACCTGTACTTTCTACTTCTTACATGTTGAACTCAAATACCTGTACTTTCTACTTCTTACATGTTGAACCCAAATACCTGTACTTTCTACTTCTTACATGTTGAACCCAAATACCTGTACTTTCTACTTCTTACATGTTGAACCCAAATACCTGTACTTTCTACTTCTTACATGTTGAACCCAAATACCTGTACTTTCTACTTCTCACATGTTGAACTCAAATACCTGTACTTTCTACTTCTTACATGTTGAACTCAAATACCTGTACTTTCTACTTCTTACATGTTGAACCCAAATACCTGTACTTTCTACTTCTTACATGTTGAACTCAAATACCTGTACTTTCTACTTCTTACACGTTGAACCCAAATACCTGTACTTTCTACTTCTTACATGTTGAACTCAAATACCTGTACTTTCTACTTCTTACATGTTGAACACAAATACCTGTACTTTCTTCTTCTTACATGTTGAACCCAAATACCTGTACTTTCTACTTCTTACATGTTGAACTCAAATACCTGTACTTTCTACTTCTTACATGTTGAACTCAAATACCTGTACTTTCTACTTCTTACATGTTGAACCCAAATACCTGTATTATTGTTCTAGTAATATAAAGGGAGGTCAGGTACTCTTTAAAGCAGCTGCTAGATATGGGTACTTTTTACTGAAGTACACTTCAAAGCCTCTTTACTTTGACTTGAGTAAAGAAGTTTAGTCAGTACTTCTACTTCTACCAGAGTATTTTTAAACACGAGTATCTGTACTTCTACTTGAGTAAAGCATGTGGGTACTTCTGCCATCTCTGACCGGTGCAGCCTCCTACAAAACGGTCTGAGCTCTCAAAGGTTCCTCGAGGGCAACATCCTCTCTAGAGTGTGGAGGAAGCAACCTGTTGAGCATCCCAAAGTAGACTGCATGCTCTCCACTGTAACACTCATAACATTAAAGACAAAGAGGGACCAATAAAACACAAACATGTTGGTGGGAACTACGATTTTGTGTTTCTCTTATTTTCCTACGATACGAATTGTGTTTCTCCCAAAACAAAAATATATATTTTTTATATATATATTTATATATTTTATATTTTTTATAGCTATTTTATAATTCTGACTTTAAAACATTTTTTCAAATACTCCCAAAAAACGTTTTAATATGGCCCTAATCCTCTTCCGTAGTTATGATTGGCTGTGAATACGAAAATATAAAAGACAGACCATATATTTCTATTTCTCCCTGCTCCTTTTCGGGTATAGAGACATGTTTTTTAAATAATTGTTATACAGTAAGTTTTGCATACCATGAACGCAACAAATACAAATGAAATGAAATCTATGATTAAATAGCACTTGTGATAAATGTCTACGGTAGTATTGATCCCTTGTCTCTGTGTTCAGGTGGCTGGATGGCCTGGTCGCTGTGGTCCGCCTGCGATGACTCGGGCCTGCAGATGAGGAGTCGGGTGTGTGGAGCTCAGGGAAGCTCGCCCTGTTTGGGGAACAGCACTCAGAGAAGGGACTGCAACGAAATACCCGGTGAGACAGACAGATTCACACAGAGGTGGGAAGTAGTGGAGTACAAATACTTCGTTACTGTACTTAAGTACATGTTTCTGGTATCAGTACTTTACTCCACTACTTATTTTTCTGACGACTTTTGACTTTCACTTCTTACATGTTGAACTCAAATACCTGTACTTTCTACTTCTTACATGTTGAACTCAAATACCTGTACTTTCTACTTCTCACATGTTGAACCCAAATACCTGTACTTTCTACTTCTTACATGTTGAACTCAAATACCTGTACTTTCTACTTCTTACATGTTGAACCCAAATACCTGTACTTTCTACTTCTTACATGTTGAACCCAAATACCTGTACTTTCTACTTCTTACATGTTGAACCCAAATACCTGTACTTTCTACTTCTTACATGTTGAACCCAAATACCTGTACTTTCTACTTCTCACATGTTGAACTCAAATACCTGTACTTTCTACTTCTTACATGTTGAACTCAAATACCTGTACTTTCTACTTCTTACATGTTGAACCCAAATACCTGTACTTTCTACTTCTTACATGTTGAACTCAAATACCTGTACTTTCTACTTCTTACACGTTGAACCCAAATACCTGTACTTTCTACTTCTTACATGTTGAACTCAAATACCTGTACTTTCTACTTCTTACATGTTGAACACAAATACCTGTACTTTCTTCTTCTTACATGTTGAACCCAAATACCTGTACTTTCTACTTCTTACATGTTGAACTCAAATACCTGTACTTTCTACTTCTTACATGTTGAACTCAAATACCTGTACTTTCTACTTCTTACATGTTGAACCCAAATACCTGTATTATTGTTCTAGTAATATAAAGGGAGGTCAGGTACTCTTTAAAGCAGCTGCTAGATATGGGTACTTTTTACTGAAGTACACTTCAAAGCCTCTTTACTTTGACTTGAGTAAAGAAGTTTAGTCAGTACTTCTACTTCTACCAGAGTATTTTTAAACACGAGTATCTGTACTTCTACTTGAGTAAAGCATGTGGGTACTTCTGCCATCTCTGACCGGTGCAGCCTCCTACAAAACGGTCTGAGCTCTCAAAGGTTCCTCGAGGGCAACATCCTCTCTAGAGTGTGGAGGAAGCAACCTGTTGAGCATCCCAAAGTAGACTGCATGCTCTCCACTTGTTTTGGGAACCTTTATCAGGAGAAAATAGTATGAAGCCTTTAAATATAATGGTGTAAAAGACTGCATCTCTTCACATGGAGAGTACTTGACGTGCTTTCTGTTCTAGTGTGTTGGTCTTTTAGTAATGGTTACATATTGTGTGTCATCCATAATAAAACGGAAATATTACAACGGCGGAAAACGTAAGCAACTGGCAAATAAAATACATATTATTTTCAAGTTGCCCAAATTATGTCTAAGTAACATTTTCTGGCCGATGATCGAAACACTACCTTTTACTACGATGCCAAGACAAGAAGCTGACTTACAAACTCAATATCTGTACTTGTATTTTATCCGTTTTAAGGGGTGACAAAGTTTTCCCACACACTGTTCGCTCACATTTTGGGGGGGGGGACTTCAAGTTTAGCCCAAAATGCTTTAGTTCATTCAAAAGCAACAGGTTGTGATTTCAGGACACTATTTGTCTGTCTTTCATCGTCAAATAATATGTACACAGCATCAGCGCCACCAGCCATCCTCACCCATCACAAATGGTGTGTGTGTGTGTGCGTGCGTGCGTGTGTGTGTGTGTGTTAATTAGTGGTAATAGGACCATGTGAATCAGCGAGGTAGCCCCGCTGGCCCCGGCGCACCTTATTATGCCGATGACTATCTCGGAAAGTTTCTCGTGAGATGATCTTTCATGGCCTGCCAGCAGAGGCCTCTCCGCGCCGTGAATCCCTAATGAGTCCACATGAAGGCGATATTAATGGATTGTCACAACACCAAACCACATCTACTTTTATTGCACATTTCAATGAGGCTCGAGATGGATTTGTTAAGGTCACACGCGGAGGAGAGGCGGCTGTGAGGGAACTGACGAATTAGGCCAACCAAATGTATCGAGAGATGTGGCACTGCAATTAGAACCACACACACACACACACACACACACACACACATTAACCCTGCCCACTCCCTTTGAGGATTTGTAGGGGCAGGAGCATTTGTACTGGGGGCGGTGGTGGCGAAGTCACCAGTTCAAGTCCCGGCAGGACCAAGTGCTACCGAGGTGTCCCTGAGCAAGGCACCGTTCCCTACGCTGCTCCCCGGGCGCCGTTCAAAATGGCAGCCCACTGCTCCTAACACTAGGATGGGTCGAATGCAGAGAAACCATTTCCCACGGGGATTAATAAAGTATATCCAATTTACATGATGGTGTCTCAGCTGTAACGTATGGCTCTTGCATCGAGAGAGGTTCAATCTGACGAAGCGGCCAACGATACACTGATCCGAAAAACTCTCAACGGACAGTTTGCGCAACATTTTTAACACCACTTCTCATTCTCTGTTTTTGTTTCTGCATGTGTCAACTCCCCTCGATGTTTGTGGATGTCTGTGTCTGCAGAGAGTGTGTGTGTGTGTGTGTGCATGTGTGTGTGCATGTTTGTGTCTGACCCTGTGTTCCTCTTCTCTGCAGTCATTCTCCCTGCATCTGGTTTTGATAAGGACCAACACTGTGGAGGTGAGTGGACGAACAGCTGCCTCACGTTGTTGTGCATGTCTGCGTTGTCCCTGTGTGTGTCCTCAGTGTGTGTCCACAATGTGTGTGTTCATGCATTATATGTGCATGTTCATGTGTTTCTCTGTCTGTCAGAGGAGCAAGAACAAAGGTATGTACACTACAGTGTCACCGGGACGGGCCACAACTTGTCCATCTTTTAAAAAACGTTTTGAGACTCGTGCAAACTAAAAATTATTTCCACAACCCTGTATGAAACCAAAATGACCGACAGGAAGGACAAAGCCAAAAGTACAATCCTGAGTAAAGCCTCAGTATTCTCAGCATTGAAAATATAGGAATTGAGATTCTTAAATAGATATCAGTATGTAGTGTCTCTACTTTAAAGAGTCCTCTCCTGCTGATGTTCAGGTGTATATCAGTATGTAGTGTCTCTACTTTAAAGAGTCCTCTCCTGCTGATGTTCAGGTGTATATCAGTATGTAGTGTCTCTACTTTAAAGAGTCCTCTCCTGCTGATGTTCAGGTGTATATCAGTATGTAGTGTCTCTACTTTAAAGAGTCCTCTCCTGCTGATGTTCAGGTGTATATCAGTGTGTAGTGTCTCTACTTTAAAGAGTCCTCTCCTGCTGATGTTCAGGTGTATATCAGTATGTAGTGTCTCTACTTTAAAGAGTCCTCTCCTGCTGATGTTCAGGTGTATATCAGTATGTAGTGTCTCTGCTTTAAAGAGTCCTCTCCTGCTGATGTTCAGGTGTATCTCAGTATGTAGTGTCTCTGCTTTAAAGAGTCCTCTCCTGCTGATGTTCAGGTGTATCTCAGTATGTAGTGTCTCTACTTTAAAGAGTCCTCTCCTGCTGATGTTCAGGTGTATATCAGTATGTAGTGTCTCTACTTTAAAGAGTCCTCTCCTGCTGATGTTCAGGTGTATATCAGTATGTAGTGTATTTACTTTAAAGAGTACTCTCCTGCTGATGTTCAGGTGTATATCAGTATGTAGTGTATCTACTTTAAAGAGTCCTCTCCTGATGGTGTTCAGGTGTATATCAGTATGTAGTGCCTCTACTTTAAAGAGTCCTCTCCTGCTGATGTTCAGGTGTATATCAGTGTGTAGTGCCTCTACTTTAAAGAGTCCTCTCCTGCTGATGTTCAGGTGTATATCAGTGTGTAGTGTCTCTACTTTAAAGAGTCCTCTCCTGCTGATGTTCAGGTGTATATCAGTATGTAGTGTCTCTTCTTTAAAGAGTCCTCTCCTGCTGATGTTCAGGTGTATATCAGTATGTAGTGTCTCTACTTTAAAGAGTCCTCTCCTGCTGATGTTCAGGTGTATATCAGTATGTAGTGTCTCTACTTTAAAGAGTCCTCTCCTGCTGGTGTGCAGGTGTATATCAGTATGTAGTGTCTCTACTTTAAAGAGTCCTCTCCTGCTAATGTTCAGGTGTATATCAGTATGTAGTGTCTCTACTTTAAAGAGTCCTCTCCTGCTGATGTTCAGGTGTATATCAGTATGTAGTGTCTCTACTTTAAAGAGTCCTCTCCTGCTGATGTTCAGGTGTATATCAGTATGTAGTGTCTCTACTTTAAAGAGTCCTCTCCTGCTGATGTTCAGGTGTATATCAGTATGTAGTGTCTCTACTTTAAAGAGTCCTCTCCTGCTGATGTTCAGGTGTATATCAGTATGTAGTGTCTCTACTTTAAAGAGTCCTCTCCTGCTGATGTTCAGATGTATATCAGTATGTAGTGTCTCTACTTTAAAGAGTCCTCTCCTGCTGAAGTTCAGGTGTATATCAGTATGTAGTGTCTCTACTTTAAAGAGTCCTCTCCTGCTGATGTTCAGATGTATATCAGTATGTAGTGTCTCTACTTTAAAGAGTCCTCTCCTGCTGATGTTCAGGTGTATATCAGTATGTAGTGTCTCTACTTTAAAGAGTCCTCTCCTGCTGATGTTCAGGTGTATATCAGTATGTAGTGTCTCTACTTTAAAGAGTCCTCTCCTGCTGATGTTCAGATGTATATCAGTATGTAGTGTCTCTACTTTAAAGAGTCCTCTCCTGCTGATGTTCAGGTGTATATCAGCATGTAGTGTCTCTACTTTAAAGAGTCCTCTCCTGCTGATGTTCAGATGTATATCAGTATGTAGTGTCTCTACTTTAAAGAGTCCTCTCCTGCTGATGTTCAGGTGTATATCAGTATGTAGTGTCTCTACATGTCTCCATGCTCTAATGTTCAAAAAGCTATTTATGTTTCTCATACTGCGTGTGCTGCAGCACCTCTTTTCACCCTCTGTCTGAAACCAGAGCCCAGTCTGCTCTGATTGGTTAGCTGGCCGGCTCTGTTGTGATTGGTCAACCGCTTAGAGATGTCCCGCCCAGCCTATCAGATACAATGTGTTGGAGCGCTAGCCATGAGAAGCGCGGGTGTTACATAGTGATGTCACTTTGTTGTGGGGAGGCTGTGGCGCAGTAATGTGGGATGAACGTTTTCGCACCAGGATGTGAAACATATCTTAACGCTCCACGCGTCTTCTTCTCCCAGCGTTCACCTCCATCCACCTGATCGCCACTGGAGTTTCCTGTTTCCTGGGGGCGGGGCTTCTGTCCTTCCTGATCTATGTCTACTGTCAGCGCTTCCATAAGCCTTCGCAGGAGTCGGCCGTCATCCACCCCACCACCCCCAACCACCTCAACTACAAGGGCAACACCACGCCAAAGAACGAGAAGTACACACCCATGGAGTTCAAGGTATAAGGAAATCTAACATTTCAATTCTGCAGGGTGATGCAGGGATGACGTATTTGTGTAGGCCGACCCGGAAGAGAGCTGCGCAAGGGTTCCCTCGACAGAAACGCAATGCGATTCCTCCATAGGGTTTAGGAATATTGTAAAAAATAAGATCTGTTGAAAACAGTCAATCAATGTTTATTTATATAGCCCAATATCACAAATGTTACATTTGTCTCCGTGGACTTCACAGTGTGTACAGAATATCAGTATGACAATACGACACCCTCTGTCCTTAGACCCTCTGTCCTTAGACCCTCTGTCCTCAGACCCTCACATCGTACAAGGAAAAACTTCCAGAGAAAACACAGTTTAAAGGGAAAATGGGAGAAACCTCAGGGAGAGCAGCAGAGGAGGGATCCCTCTCCCAGGACGGACAGACGTGCAATAGATGCCGAAAAGATAATACATTTACAACATAGGTAGACCAAATGTTTGGAAATGCATGTGTGGATAATAAGGAGATGAATCCACAAGGATGTCAACAATCATGTGCTGGAAGTAGTATGGTGAGAGTCAGGCAGGACCACAGAGACAGGTTCAGCCACAACTCGAAGTCCAGGACTCAGATCAGGACTCCGTACTCCGGATCCCGGCGGAGATAGACACCAAAAAGACATTTGGGGAAGCTGGGTTATTCGGAACATGAGAGGACACAGGTACAGACAGAGAGAAGGAAGAAGTAAGATGTCCCCCGACAGTCTAAGCCTATAGCAGCAAGACTAGGGGCTGAATCTAATCAGCCCTAACTATAAGCTTTATCAAAAAGGAAGGTCTTAAGCGCACTCTTAAAAACAGATAGGGTGTCTGCCGCCTGTTTGATAAATGCACGTTTTGTTCAGCCGGATAATCTCCACATGTCTGCCCTACTTTTATCATTTTCTAATCATAAATCTAATAGATAGATTTATCAATTCGTTGTCATGTGCTCAAAGCTACAGTGTAGAAATGGCAATGAAACTTCTTCTCACCTGAGCTCCTCCAACAATGCAACATATGTAATAAAATACAAAGTACTGCAAAAAGTCTATCTGCATGTCAACAGTGTACATAAAAACAACACACATGGATGTTGCTCACACACACAAACACACACAATGTTCACGCTGAAGATTCAAGGGCGACGTGATTCATGTTTTATTTAGAGTCTTTATTCAGGCATTTATCTCAATGGAGCGCTAACCGCGGAAGATGAATTACCGTTCATCTTCACTCCACACAGAACCTATAGGCTTCAAGCCGTAAACCAAATCCTTATTAATGGGCCCCATTAGCTTCCCGACGCATTAGTAAGGCCTCGACCTCCCATTGCTATCGCTCTACTGTGCATTCACATTTACAGAAAGTCAAGAAACTCTGTTCCCCGAGGCTTATCGACTTTAAGTGCAGTTTTTCGGCCTCTCCACAACTTTCATTGTTTGCTCTTGGTTGACTGGTTGTGTGTGTGGTAATCAGTGATGGGGTCGTTACTCATTTCTTTAAAACAAAAAGTAATATATTACTTCGTTACTCTCTGCATAAAGTTGTTACATTATTACTTTTGTGTTACTCAGCAACAGCCTAAAGCCAAAACTTCTAACTCAGGCCTACATGTGCACACACATATGGGGTGAAGCCTGCGAGCGGGTTCAGGCAGTCAACTCGAGCACCAATGAGACATTAACACGTGACGCGTCTCTCTTCCAACCAACCAAACACAACCTCCTAAACTTGCCGCTCTATTTAAGCTGCCAGGTCTTCCTGCCTCTGCCTCGCTGTGCTGCGGCTCTGTCCCATTGCTGATGCGTTCCAGTGGCGAACCGTGTCTATCGCAACTGGACCTTCTGTAGACACACACCCCCCCCCCACGGCATTATAATGTCCGTCTTTTCACTGAATTGTCGTCTTGAAAAGGGCACTCACAACGATTCCGCAACAACTTCATCTTCACCTGTTGCTCTTGCCAACGTTAACAACAATAAACCGGCATGAATTGCTTCGTCACACTCATCCATCTAGATCCTCTGCCTCGAGCCAGTTAACTAGCGGGCCTTCTAGAGCAGTGGTTCCCAACCTGGGGGGGGCGCCAAAGATGGCAGGGGGGGCGCCAGGCCTCAGATGATTTGAGGCCAAATATCATATTTAGACTTTCTCTTTTTTTTTACATTTAACTGTAAGGCAATAGATGATTGTCACTAAAAGCCTTGTCTCGGCATTACAATACAATATAAAAAATAATTGATTAATTCATTTTTAATAAAAATTCAAGTTAATATTAAAGGCTTATATTAAAGGCATAAAGGGGGGGGGGCGCAACTTCCAACAGGAGTCATTTGGGGGGGCTCTTGGGAAAAAGGTTGGAAACCCCTGCTCTCGCCTGTCAAAGGGAGAATCTAGTAATTTTTTTGCGCGATGTTCGTAACTGAATGTAACGCGTTACATTACAACACAGTCTCACGGCATTCCGTGTTATAGTCACGAAATGAATCTCTTGATTCGTGTTCACCAACACGATTTCGCCATTTTTTTTCGTGTCACACAGAACGATTTTAAAAGCAAAGTACATAATAACAAATTCGATGGAAAAACAGATGACAAAAAAATACAGATTTCTGTATTCTGACACAGAACGATTTTAGAAGCAATGTATGTCTATTGGTAGTACGTTTCGTGCCTGCACCAAATAACAAATTAGAAGGAAAAAAAGATGACAACAAATACAGATGTCAGTATTCTGAGGCTCTGAGCCATTTCTTTTCCTCACTGACGGCAAGAAAACTCAGACATTATACAATTTAAAATAAAAGGGTTAGGCTTAGGGTAAGATATTGAGTAAGAACATGTTTTTATGAACCACACAGCTTCCGGTCTTCCAAGACCCGACCGGACAAAAAGACGTGGTGCAGGCACGAAACACACTACCAATAGAAATACATTACAATACATACAATACCAAATCGTTCTGTGTGACACGAAAAAAAGGCAAAAATCGTGTTGGTGAACACGAATCAATAGATTACATTAATTTCGTGACCATAACACGAAATGCCGTGAGACTGTACATTACTGTGTTACTGAAAATGTGTATGTGATTACAGTGAATCTCGTTAGTCCCAACACTGGTGATAATAGTGTCCAAATAGATCACATTTTAATAACCTGAACCAAAGTTAGTTTGATATTTGTCACAACTATCTCAGTTTGCAAAGAAGCTCCAATAATTCTATAAGTGCACGTACGAATCACTGATTTAAGTAAATTAGATTTGGCTAATCCGACACAGACACTTTTTTCTCAGGACTGGGCAACAGCAATATATTTTCCAAAGTTCAAATCTAATACAAATATTCCATGTCTCAGAAGCAGCAAAGTAATTCATTTAATTCAAAGGTCAAGGACCCTTCCAAGGATACTTCGTCCTGCTGATACTGCTCCGTTTCCTTGTTTTAGAGCACGTGCCTGTTGTTTATGTGATTTGACACAAAGTAATCACCGCTATTTTTCAAATTGGACATTTTTGTATTACATTACATGTTAACTCCTGCTTTCTTTCTGTCTGAACACATTAAGTGTGTGCCGGCATTGATTTATGAAGTGGCCGACATGTGCAAAGGCGCTACAACGACCCAAAACTTTTCCATGAAGAGAAACGCGCTGCAGCTTTAGAAACGATACGAATATGAAAACACAAATGTACCAAAAGACATAGAAATGATTACACATCCTCACCAACTTGATGAAACATGCCCAGGGTTCACAAAACACAACGATGCAAGAAGCTCAAAACACTAAAAAAGGATGCACACTGTTGGGACCTGAGCGCTTGTTGACGTTCGGGGATTATATACAAAATGGGGTATAGAAATTAAAAGGGACCTATCTGTCTAAATAAAGGTTTGAAATGAAATGAAATGAAAATCAATGTTTTTATAGCATAATGTACCTTCAACATACCGTCAGTCGAAATGCTATTTTATTCTGGAAAAAAACGGAAGTTCTCAATACCAAGCTTTTATTCTGAAAATCCTTCATGACGACATCCGGGACTACCGCCCATTAGTATCATTAAAGTGGCTATTGATGCCGTTAACATGTATTACAGTTATGAAAGAGATAAGGAGGAGAAAAGGCATGTGGCAGTAAGCAATGAATGTCGAAATCCTCCGCGATATCGGACACAGAAGAACGAGGGGGAAGTCTCCTCCGTCACCACAGCCCCCAGAGAGGAGGAGCGAACAGCCAGCAAGCGGGAAGGACGGATGCTTGTAGGCTCTCTTCTGATCGGCCGGCCACAGAGAGGGAGCTTTTTACATCCCTCTCCTCCACTGACTGCCTTCCGTTTGATTCATTACCGCGCCATATTTTTAATTAAAGTAACCATTGGAAACTAATGCCTGAGACTCCATTGGTCTCATTTATCCTAAACTTCTCTCCTGGACGCGAGAATAACGAATAAGCTAATAATGGCCAACTGTCACTGTGAGGCCTTGTTTCGTCAGTACGACTAGGTTATCTGTCTGTCGACTCAAGCGTGTGCCGGCAATGATTTACGAGGTGGCCGACATGTGCAAAGGCGCTGCAGCTTTAGAAACTATACGAATATATAAAAAAAACACTTCTAGAAACATCTCCACCAACTTGAGAAAAAAAAGGGCAAGCTTTTCAAAAAGCGCTGCATAATGTTAGTGTATTCAAGAACCCTGAAGGCAGGAGAGACTGAAAAGGGAAGCTTATACAACTTAACAGCATTTAATTACACAAAAGATGCGGTGGTGTACAAAATGAAATGTGCGAGTGGAGGCGCTCTCCTCACCCGACCGGTCAGTCCAGGTCAGCTGGTAGAAGAGGTCAATTCTTGGCTTGCTCTTCCTGTTGTCATCTGAGGTCTTCTCCTATTGGTCGGCGTCGTCGGGGGCGGGTCCAATGCAATTCCTGCCTTTTTCTGCTGCTGAATTACATCATTCTGGTGTCTGTGGTTATTTAAACATTCCCTGATGAACGTTATTCAGCGGCAATAAATGAGTGCTAAACCCAGTGTGCTCAGAGTACAACACCACATGTCATTTCACCTTTGATTCACGGTTTGAAAATGTAGCATTTCGCCACATGCTAATGCTAACCGGAAGTGAAGAATCTTCAGAATAAAAGTATTACGTTAATAGTTAGTGTGAACTTCCGGTTTTTCAGAATAAAACTGATTTAAATTAAATAGTGTATTTAATTCAAATTACGCCATATCAACATTGATTTTAATTTCTAACAATACACACACTTGCCTGTATATATTATATGAATGATTATATGAATTATTCAAGTTTAAAGTATACATTGATATTGTATGTTAACATATATTAAGATGTAAAAAGAAAAAAAGGGAGAAGGGGTCGGATTAAATAAGTGTAAACTTCTTCCGACGCCTTTTCGGACGTGTAGCTAAAGCTTTGTTGTTTATTGATATCAGACAATGACACTACAGATTATTCAATTATTAATTAAATATTTCGTTTTGTCATTGCATTCATTTGTATAGTACTGTATCATGTCTGTATCATCTTTTGTTTCATTTGTATTTTCTTTGGTTTTACACGCTCGAAAAAATAAAAGAAATAAACTAAACAACAATGCAAGATCTCAAAACACAGGGAAACATTGTATATATTGCTTTTATTTAGGTCTCAATGTGGGCCTATGTATAAATGTGTCTGTTGATTATAGGATATACATATTTGTATATATATATTTGTATTGTTGTATTCGGGATTGTGGGAAACGGTATTTCGATCTGTCTGTACACACAAACTGAAAGATTGACAATAAAGTTGGAAAATACAGACTCTAAAAAATGATACACACTGTTGGGACCTGAGCGCTTGTTGAAGTTCGGGGATTATAAAGATGGCCAACTGTCACCGTGAGGCTGTTTCATAACTGCCAGTATATTTGAGATAACTATATTTAGAAATGTATTTATTAGGATAAACCCCCTTCAAAATAACAGAAAGCAAAGCATGACAAACGAGGACAAACCACGTACTGTTAAGTAGAATTCATTTCATTTTTATTTGTCCCGCTCATGGTACGCAAAACCAAATGTACAACAATTGCCATAAAACATGACTCCACCATGGAGCGCAAAGGAGCAGGGAGAAGAATAACATCTTATGTGACCGGCCCCTTTCTAAAAAGAACAAATAAATACAAATAGATGGTCTGCCCTTCATAATAATATCACAGCCAAACATAACAGTATCTTAGGATACTAAGAGAAACACAAACAAATACTTATCTCCCACGTGACGGTTAACGGAAAGAAACAAAACAAAACACCAAACATCACATGTATAAGGAAAAGAAAAGTCTGAGTCCAACTGGAGAAGAAGGTGGAAAGCGACACATGATGGATATGGGACCCGCAAATACAGAGGAGACATCACATCAAAGACATGAAGGACCTGAGTACACAGACTAATTCACATTCTGCTTCATATAGTCCCGTCTTTCTTAATGTATACAACTTCTTTAACTGACAAATACAATTCTTTAGATCCTTGTGTTGAGAATTCATGAAGTTATACAAACAATCATTACAATTTGAGACGGTGTCTAATAGATCAGTTTCATCAATAAGAAGAGCAGCTGAAAGTGAGATGATAATGCTGAAACATACCCAACGATGACCCAACTGGCCACCGTAGTACCTGTCACCCTGCCAGTATCAAAGGTCTTAACCAGAGCGCGACAGGAACATGTGACCACATCAACACCTCCCTTTTGTTTCGGATCCTGAGCCTCCTGCCTCTGGCTGTTACGGAGCGTCCACACTACAGCTTCAACAAAAGCTTGGAGCTGGGCGTGTCTGGAGCTTGGGGATTTTATTCAAGCAACGCGACCAACAACCAATCACATGAAGCTCCCGCCCCCGACATACAGAGCAAAAACCCCGGGGATTTTATGCGAGCAATATATATATATATAAACTCCCCAAACAGGCGAAAACCTACCAGTTTCCCCCACTGTCTCTGCCCCCTCCCTCCATGCTGGTTCCTCCGGTTTGTATCCCGGTAGGTGAAGAGGGTCTGGTCATACAAAACCGGGTGATTCGCTACGGCGATAGTTAGTTTCTCCTTCGACTTTTTTTGAAATATAGAAATGAACGGCGGGATATCTCTCCCAGCTTAGACGCGGTTTGATTGGCTACGGCTTCAGCTGTCAGATTTTCCGAAACGGGATTTGATTGGCTGGCGCTGGCTACTCCGGCGTCTCCGGCGTCAGAAGTTGAACATTGTTTCACTTCTGACGCCGGAGACGGACCGCTCTGCTACCCACAATTCAGTTCGGCGAAAAAGCGAGGCAACGTGACGTCACCCCATTGAAAGTGAATGGGCAGATTGGAGTTGTCGACGCTTGTTTGTGTGGACGCGGCGCTGACAGCCATCGTGGTGCGGAGAGCCTGAACTCATTATCCCTAACGACAGGAGGACCAGCTGATGTGACGGTGCGGCTGCAGCGCTGTTTATCCGGCAGGTTCCTTCTCTCCAGGCCAATTTTCAGCGACTCTAACGCGGTTATCTTCTGCCGCGGTCCCAGGAGCTGCTCAGATGGATTACATTAGTCTAATGCTTCCCCTGGAAAGTGTTTCACCTTGTGTTCGGCTTTTACCCAAGACTCAGCAATTGCATTAGAATAATATGTGGTCTTGTTTTTATTTAAGAGACCTGCAGTGAATTCCCGCCATCTCATATATTAGAGCCTTGAGTATGCTTGACATGAACTCAATTAAATGTGTGGAATTGGTTCGCTTTGGTTGTGAATACATTTAGAGCACACCGGCTATAACCTCGAGGCGAGTGGAGGTAGTTTATTCACCCGCGGGGGAGAATTACAGATATTATTTTAACTTCCTTCATAAAACAGAGTCCACATTGTGAAAAATCTTTATTTTAACAATTCTATTCCAACTTTACGATTATAATTGAGTCCTCCAAACCTCTAAAAATAACTAAAAAAACATCTTCCAGCATATTTTCTTTTTTATAGAAACTCAAGACGCATGCGCTCATTGTCCCATGAGGTAATTGTTTTAATAAAGTACATGTTTTAAAGTATTTTCTAGTAGGTTCAAGGTTCTTTATTTGTCAAACGAACATAGCTACATTGTAGTTACATCGATGAAAATCTTGTATCGCAGTCAGTAATATATGGCACATGATTAATTAGAGCTCTAAGTATTTGCAGTTGTGCAGCGCTATGATCACTTTAATGTAAAAAGTACATATTTTTAGAATGGTCACAATACTTTAATATGCTATTTATGTCACTAAGTTTTACCTAAATTGCTGCTACTCATGTTTTAGCCATGGTTGTTTACTTATTTGTTTATATTTACTAATGTGTGATTTTATTTATTTCTTATTTAATGCTTTTTCTTCTTTTACCTGCTTTGCCACATTTGCTGTAGCACTGTAAGTTTCCCCGCTGTGAGATTAAGGGATTCTGAAATCGAACTTTTTTCTCCGCGATGTCCAACTAATTGAGTCCACAACAACCTCTATTAATAACTGAGAAAACATCTTCCGAGCCATCGGTCTAAAGCTTTAGACCGATGGCTCCTCGGCACAGGAGACGAGTTCAATTCCACGCTTCCACGTGTGAACAAAACTTACATTTCTCTCGCTCTGGGTCACCGTTTCTTTACGCCTCTCCATTGCCAACCACATTCTGGGCTGTAATGAACTTCGAGTCCCTCTTCAACACAAGCAGTTACTGAAAGCAAGCCTATCCATATGTCCTTGCAGAGCGAGAGAACAGCAACAAAAGACTCAAACAAGTCGATGATAAAGTTAATTAGATTTCAATCTCAACCTGGTTGTTAATAACTGAAAGAACATCTTCCAGCATATTTTCTTTGTATAGAAACTCCTATGAGCTCCGATGTTGTCCTATGCGGTAGTATCTTCTGGTCGGTAACATGGCATACAATAACATGCATTTCTCTCCACTGTGTCATTCCAGACGCTCAACAAGAACAACCTGCTGCCGGATGAAAGATCCAACTTCTTCCCGACGCCGCTCCAACAAACCAACGTCTACACCACCACCTACTATCCCACGGCACTCGGCAAATTCGACTACCAGCCAAACTCCTCCCCCTCGCCCTGTAGGACCTACAACCAAAACAACAACAGCTGAGACTCGCCCCTCGATCTCACCCACCCACCCCCACTCGCTAACGGACAGCACCCCGAACGGTGATATAACTGAACCGATGTGAACTGTAACGTTTCTCAAAGCTCGGACAGTTCGTCTCAGTTTGTCACCGCCATTTTCCTTCGCTCCTATCGTCTCTTCCGCATCGTTGGGTTTGTGTCCTCAAGGGCGTTTTTTGGAACTTTCCATCAGGAGGTGTGGGGGTTCGGACGAACAAAAAGGCACTTTTGGGGGTGTTATGGTAACGGCCTGAGTGGATATAGGAGCTCAAAGCTTCACGGGGCGATTTAGTGGAAAATTCCACTCGGACGAGTTTTGGCTTGATCCTCAGCACAGGCGACGAGTTCAATTCCACGTGTGAAAAAAACGTACATTTCCCTGGATCTGGGTCACCGTTTTTGTTTCTTTACGCCTCTCCATCACTAACCACATTCTGGGCTTGAAATGAACTTCGAGTCCCTCTTCAACACAAGCAGTTACTGAAAACAAATCTATCCGTACGTCCATGCAGAGCGAGAGAACAGCAACAAAAGACTCAAACAAGTCGGTGCTGAAATTAATTAGAGATCAATATCAACGTGGTCGCTAGGGGCGACCGCACGCCCTCCATTGTTGGGATTTCACGTGACGGAGAGATGAGAACTTCTGAGTCGATTGCGCTTTTCGGACGAGTCACAATCCTCAATAACGGTGGATGCGCACGCCCTCCGTGGACAAGGACGTCAAGTCAAATCAAGGGGCATTGTGGGAAGTGTACATAAAGCTTTGGGGTGCCTGTGTGCAAAAGAGGCAGGGGCGAGATTTCTTTCTATTTCTTCTGTTTCTTTTCCACGAATAAAGACTTCTAAAAGGGAATTGATTGATTCTCCAATTGATTCTCCAACGGATGCATCGATTCTACTGAGTGCTTAATAGCCCGGTGGTCATATCAAATATGGCCAGTGTGCTGAACAACTGGATTGGGTTTTCTATGATTGTAGAATAAGCTAGTAGAATGTTTTTTCTAAATGTTTGTTTTATTCTTAGACGAGCTGTAGCATAGGAGGACATATTTTGTTAAGTAAGATATAGCTGAGTAATTCTTGTTTCTCTAATTTCACATTCCTTTGTTGTTTCTTGAGTTTTCATTAGTTTGGTAAGCGTCTTCAATATGTGAAATAAACGATCAAACAATACAAATACTGACATGGTTTTTACACTGTGTGTGTGTGTGTGTGTGTGTGTGTGTGTGTGTGGGTGTGGTGTGTGTGTGTGTGTGTGTGTGTGTGTGTGTGGACAGAGGGGTATTTTGTACAATGTAAATGCTTTCGTACGTATGACTATATCTGAGGATGAGGTTTTTTTGTGCATTTTTTTCCACATACTGTCGCAGGCATTCTACTGTGTTTCTATATTTCATACATGGGAAGCTAGTCATTGTAAGTTAAAGCATCGCAGGTGGAACTGACACTATTTAAAGTCATAGCTTGGTTTATAAAGGGCATTTTCACAGCTATATTTTATTATTATTATTGTTGCCTGATGATCGATGAATGCTAACCCAGCGATGCTACTCAGTTCAGCTACTGTACATGCACGAGAGCTCTATCTGTATATCGACAGCAGGCCCAGTGTAAAACCTGCAGAGGATCGTGTAAATGTATCTGTATATTGTATAGCTAACACTGTTTGTTTAAAAAAAGCCTTATAGTTGTTTTAAAAAAAGTGCAGCAGCTAAGTACACACCAACCATGAGGTTTGTTTGGGGACAGAGCTCCGAAATGGGACCTGAAACAGCTGCTCAAACATCATTATCCAGAGAAAACACGATTCCACACTGAGAAGAACTGATATAAGGGACAGACACACACTACACACTGCAACAAGTCATATGGTGATAACATTGAATTAAAAAAAGTCATTTTAATCCAAACTAAGCCTCTATCTGAAAGCGAGTGATCTGATTGGTCCTCTGTGAGCTCTATCTGAAAGCCAGTGATCTGATTGGTCCCCTGTGAGCTCTGTCCCCTGCGATGTGAGGCTCTGTGCCCTTCTATGCAACTTACCAGGTGTACTGTTAGACCTGTCATGTAGACTGTAATCACTGCCTTTTAGACACTGTGAATTTTTTGGTACCCTATATTTTTGTATATTGTACAAAGGATAATAAACCGTGATGCCACACACCAGCGTGCTCAGTGTGGGAGGGGTTGAGCCCTTTGGAGGAGAAGATTTATGGTTTATTTTTGTTTTAATTAGAGACTTGAAGATGACCTTTCTTCCACGAATCAACACGCAGGAAAAATACAAAATGAAACCAATCTTTTAGTACAGAGGTTATTTAGAAGGCTGCAAAGGGTACGTGACAATTAAAAACAATGTTGATTAAAATGTACATGTCCACAATTCCTAAAATAATGATACTATGCAAAGTTCAATCAAACAAATCCACATTTTACATTTAATACTTGTGTTTTCAAAGCAGTCTAATTAGCCGAAAACATTGAATTGCCTCAACAAAGGTCATCGTGTTCGGTTTGACCTTGAAGGCACTTCTGATGTTAAACGACAGAAAGTAATCAGAAATATGGATTTGTGATTTTTCTTCGAAGCATCCTGTAGCTGCTGAGAAAGACGCCTCAGTTTCTTAATGCATTGAAACTTTCCAACGCAACGACAATGCTACCCTGTTACTTCATGAATACATACGATTTGCCATTTGGCTGTCATTGTTTTGTAAATCGGACAATGACGAGCTTTGTGTCCTTCCAAGTGTGCATCGTGCTGCTCAGGAGGTACTTGGTTAAAACAATACATTTCAAAGAAGGCAACAAAAGAAGTTTGGGAAGCAGTTCTAGTCCTGCCCTGGAACTGTGCAGATGCACCACGTCTCTGTTACCTGCGGACAGGCCCTGCATCCCCAGATCAACTGGCTGCTGTGTGAGGAGAGAGGAGTGAGGAGAGAGGAGAGAGGAGAGAGGACAGAGGAGAGAGGAGAGAGGAGAGAGGTCCAGCTGAGAGACCGTGGATCACTGAAGCTGCCAGAGACCTGAGACCTGTCCTCCATCATCACACCACCATCCCTCTGCTGCAGAGAGGAGGAGGAGGAGGAGGAGGAGGAGGAGGAGGAGGAGGAGGAGGAGGAGGAGGAGGAGGAGGAGGAGGAGGAGGAGGAGGAGATCCCCCGATCATCACAGCACCTGTCCACACAGGAAACACTGAAACGTTGACTTTCATTTGATGCTTTACGTCAACAGATCTCACCTGACTGTATTAGGTTAGCTGAAAGCAGTACTTTAACTGGACCATTAATATTATAGTATAGTATAGTACTCAGATGTTGTACTTGGGTAAAAGTAGAAGTACTCAGATGTTGTACTTGGGTAAAAGTAGAAGTACTCAGATGTTGTACTTGGGTAAAAGTAGAAGTACTCAGATGTTGTACTTGGGTAAAAGTAGAAGTACTCAGATGTTGTACTTGGGTAAAAGTAGAAGTACTCAGATGTTGTACTTGGGTAAAAGTAGAAGTACTCAGATCTTGTACTGAAGTAAAAGTAGAAGTACTCAGATCTTGTACTGAAGTAAAAGTAGAAGTACTCAGATGCTGTACTTGAGTAAAACTAGAAGTACTCAGATATTGTACTTGAGTAAAAGTAGAAGTACTCAGATGTTGTACTTGGGTAAAAGTAGAAGTATTCAGATCTTGTACTTGAGTAAAAGTCGAAATACTCAGATCTTGTACTTGAGTAAAAGTAGAAGTACTCGGATCTTGTTCTTGAGTACAAGTAGAAGTACTCAGATCTTGTTCTTGAGTAAAAGTAGAAGTACTCAGATATTGTACTTAAGTAAAAGTAGAAGTACTCAGATGCTGTACTTGAGTAAAACTAGAAGTACTCAGATATTGTACTTGAGTAAAAGTAGAAGTACTCAGATGTTGTACTTGGGTAAAAGTAGAAGTATTCAGATCTTGTTCTTGAGTAAAAGTAGAAGTACTCAGATCTTGTACTTGAGTAAAAGTCGAAATACTCAGATCTTGTACTTGAGTAAAAGTAGAAGTACTCGGATCTTGTTCTTGAGTACAAGTAGAAGTACTCAGATCTTGTTCTTGAGTAAAACTAGAAGTACTCAGATATTGTACTTAAGTAAAAGTAGAAGTACTCAGATGTTGTACTTGGGTAAAAGTAGAAGTACTCAGATCTTGTACTTGAGTTAAAGTAGAAGTACTCAGATATTGTACTTGAGTACAAGTAGAAGTACTCAGATCGTGTACTTGAGTTAAAGTAGAAGTACTCAGATCTTGTACTTGAGTAAAAGTCGAAATACTCAGATCTTGTACTTGAGTAAAAGTAGAAGTACTCGGATCTTGTTCTTGAGTAAAAGTAGAAGTACTCAGATCTTGTACTTAAGTAAAAGTAGAAGTTCTCGGATCTTGTTCTTGAGTAAAACTAGAAGTACTCAGATATTGTACTTGAGTAAAAGTAGAAGTACTCGGATCTTATTCTTGAGTACAAGTAGAAGTACTCAGATATTGTACTTAAGTAAAAGTAGAAGTACTCAGATGTTGTACTTGGGTAAAAGTAGAAGTACTCAGATCTTGTACTGAAGTAAAAGTAGAAGTACTCAGATGCTGTACTTGAGTAAAACTAGAAGTACTCAGATATTGTACTTGAGTAAAAGTAGAAGTACTCAGATGTTGTACTTGGGTAAAAGTAGAAGTACTCAGATCTTGTACTGAAGTAAAAGTAGAAGTACTCAGATCTTGTACTGAAGTAAAAGTAGAAGTACTCAGATCTTGTTCTTGAGTAAAACTAGAAGTACTCAGATATTGTACTTGAGTAAAAGTAGAAGTACTCAGATGTTGTACTTGGGTAAAAGTAGAAGTACTCAGATCTTGTTCTTGAGTAAAAGTAGAAGTACTCAGATCTTGTACTTAAGTAAAAGTAGAAGTACTCAGATCTTGTTCTTGAGTAAAACTAGAAGTACTCAGATATTGTACTTGAGTAAAAGTAGAAGTACTCAGATGTTGTACTTGGGTGAAAGTAGAAGTACTCAGATCTTGTTCTTGAGTAAAACTAGAAGTACTCAGATCTTGTATTGAGTAAAAGTAGAATTACTCAGATCTTGTACTTGAGTAAAAGTAGAAGTATAAGTACTCAGATGTTGTACTTGAGTAAAAGTAGAAGTACACAGATATTGTTCTTGAGTAAAAGTAAAAGTACTCAGATCTTGTACTTGAGTAAAAGTCGAAGTACACAGATATTGTTCTTGAGTAAAAGTAAAAGTACTCAGATCTTGTACTTGAGTAAAAGTCGAAGTACTCAGATCTTGTACTTGAGTAAAAGTATAAGTACTCAGATGTTGTACTTGGGTAAAAGTAGAAGTACTCAGATCTTGTTCTTGAGTAAAAGTAGAAGTACTCAGATCTTGTATTGAGTAAAAGTAGAAGCACTCAGATGTTGTACTTGGGTAAAAGTAGAAGTACTCAGATCTTGTTCTTGAGTAAAACTAGAAGTACTCAGATATTGTACTTGAGTAAAAGTAGAAGTACTCAGATGTTGTACTTGGGTAAAAGTAGAAGTACTCAGATCTTGTTCTTGAGTAAAAGTAGAAGTACTCAGATCTTGTACTTGAGTAAAAGTAGAAGTAGAAGTACTCAGATATTGTATTTGAGTAAAAGTAGAAGTACTCAGATGTTGTACTTGAGTAAAAGTAGAAGTACACAGATCTTGTTCTTGAGAAAAAGTAAAAGTACTCAGATCTTGTACTTGAGTAAAAGTAGAAGTACTCAGATGTTGTACTTGAGTAAAAGTAGAAGTACTCAGATGTTGTACTTGAGTAAAAGTAGAAGTACTCAGATGTTGTACTTGAGTAAAAGTAGAAGTACTCAGATCTTGTTCTTGAGTAAAAGTAAAAGTACTCAGATATTGTACTTGAGTAAAAGTAGAAGTACTCAGATCTTGTACTTAAGTAAAAGTAGAAGTAATCGGATGTTGTACTTGGGTAAAAGTAGAAGTACTCAGATGTTGTACTTGGGTAAAAGTAGAAGTACTCAGATCTTGTTCTTGAGTAAAAGTAGAAGTACTCAGATCTTGTTCTTGAGTAAAACTAGAAGTACTCAGATATTGTACTTGAGTAAAAGTAGAAGTACTCAGATGTTGTACTTGGGTAAAAGTAGAAGTACTCAGATCTTGTATTGAGTAAAAGTAGGATTTCTCAGATCTTGTACTTGAGTAAAAGTAGAAGTAGAAGTACTCAGATGTTGTACTTGAGTAAAAGTAGAAGTACTCAGATGTTGTACTTGAGTAAAAGTAGAAGTACACAGATCTTGTTCTTGAGTAAAAGTAAAAGTACTCAGATCTTGTACTTGAGTAAAAGTCGAAGTACTCAGATCTTGTACTTGAGTACAAGTAGAAGTACTCAGATCGTGTACTTGAGTTAAAGTAGAAGTACTCAGATCTTGTACTTGAGTAAAAGTCGAAATACTCAGATCTTGTACTTGAGTAAAAGTAGAAGTACTCGGATCTTGTTCTTGAGTAAAAGTAGAATTACTCAGATATTGTACTTGAGTAAAAGTAGAAGTACTCAGATGTTGTACTTGGGTGAAAGTAGAAGTACTCAGATCTTGTTCTTGAGTAAAACTAGAAGTACTCAGATGTTGTACTTGAGTAAAAGTAGAAGTACTCAGATCTCGTTCTTGAGTAAAAGTAGAAGTACTCAGATCTTGTATTGAGTAAAAGTAGAATTACTCAGATCTTGTACTTGAGTAAAAGTAGAAGTACACAGATATTGTTCTTGAGTAAAAGTAAAAGTACTCAGATCTTGTACTTGAGTAAAAGTCGAAGTACTCAGATCTTGTACTTGAGTAAAAGTAGAAGTACTCAGATGTTGTACTTGGGTAAAAGTAGAAGTACTCAGATCTTGTTCTTGAGTAAAAGTAGAAGTACTCAGATCTTGTATTGAGTAAAAGTAGAAGCACTCAGATATTGTACTTGGGTAAAAGTAGAAGTACTCAGATCTTGTTCTTGAGTAAAACTAGAAGTACTCAGATATTGTACTTGAGTAAAAGTAGAAGTACTCAGATGTTGTACTTGGGTAAAAGTAGAAGTACTCAGATCTTGTTCTTGAGTAAAAGTAGAAGTACTCAGATCTTGTACTTGAGTAAAAGTAGAATTACTCAGATCTTGTACTTGAGTAAAAGTAGAAGTAGAAGTACTCAGATATTGTACTTGAGTAAAAGTAGAAGTACTCAGATGTTGTACTTGAGTAAAAGTAGAAGTACACAGATCTTGTTCTTGAGTAAAAGTAGAAGTACTCAGATGTTATACTTGAGTAAAAGTAGAAGTACTCAGATGTTGTACTTGAGTAAAAGTAGAAGTACTCAGATCTTGTTCTTGAGTAAAAGTAAAAGTACTCCGATATTGTACTTGAGTAAAAGTCGAAGTACTCAGATATTGTACTTGAGTAAAAGTCGAAGTACTCAGATGTTGTACTTGAGTAAAAGTCGAAGTACTCAGATATTGTACTTGAGTAAAAGTCGAAGTACTCAGATGTTGTACTTGGGTAAAAGTAGAAGTACTCAGATATTGTTCTTGAGTAAAAGTAGAAGTAGTCAGATCTTGTACTTGAGTAAAAGTAGAAGTACTCAGATGTTGTACTTGAGTAAAAGTAGAAGTACTCAGATCTTGTTCTTGAGTAAAAGTAAAAGTACTCCGATATTGTACTTGAGTAAAAGTAGAAGTACTCAGATCTTGTTCTTGAGTAAAACTAGAAGTACTCAGATATTGTACTTAAGTAAAACTAGAAGTACTCAGATCTTGTATTGAGTAAAAGTAGGATTACTCAGATCTTGTACTTGAGTAAAAGTAGAAGTACTCAGATGTTGTACTTGAGTAAAAGTAGAAGTACTCAGATGTTATACTTGAGTAAAAGTAGAAGTACTCAGATGTTGTACTTGAGTAAAAGTAGAAGTACTCAGATCTTGTTCTTGAGTAAAAGTAAAAGTACTCCGATATTGTACTTGAGTAAAAGTAGAAGTACTCAGATCTTGTTCTTGAGTAAAACTAGAAGTACTCAGATATTGTACTTAAGTAAAACTAGAAGTACTCAGATCTTGTATTGAGTAAAAGTAGGATTACTCAGATCTTGTACTTGAGTAAAAGTAGAAGTAGAAGTACTCAGATGTTGTACTTGAGTAAAAGTAGAAGTACTCAGATGTTGTACTTGAGTAGAAGTACACAGATCTTGTTCTTGAGTAAAAGTAAAAGTACTCAGATCTTGTACTTGAGTAAAAGTCGAAGTACTCAGATATTGTACTTGAGTAAAAGTCGAAGTACTCAGATGTTGTACTTGAGTAAAAGTCGAAGTACTCAGATATTGTACTTGAGTAAAAGTCGAAGTACTCAGATGTTGTACTTGGGTAAAAGTAGAAGTACTCAGATATTGTACTTGAGTAAAAGTAGAAGTACTCAGATCTTGTTCTTGAGTAAAACTAGAAGTACTCAGATATTGTACTTAAGTAAAACTAGAAGTACTCAGATCTTGTATTGAGTAAAAGTAGGATTACTCAGATCTTGTACTTGAGTAAAAGTAGAAGTAGAAGTACTCAGATGTTGTACTTGAGTAAAAGTAGAAGTACTCAGATGTTGTACTTGAGTAGAAGTACACAGATCTTGTTCTTGAGTAAAAGTAAAAGTACTCAGATCTTGTACTTGAGTAAATGTCGAAGTACTCAGATATTGTACTTGAGTAAAAGTCGAAGTACTCAGATGTTGTACTTGAGTAAAAGTCGAAGTACTCAGATATTGTACTTGAGTAAAAGTCGAAGTACTCAGATGTTGTACTTGGGTAAAAGTAGAAGTACTCAGATATTGTTCTTGAGTAAAAGTAGAAGTAGTCAGATCTTGTATTGAGTAAACGTAGAATTACTCAGATCTTGTACTTGAGTAAAAGTAGAAGTACTCAGATGTTGTACTTTAGTAAAAGTAGAAGTACTCAGATGTTGTACTTGAGTAAAAGTAGAAGTACCAGACTGTAGGAATACTCTGTTACAGTAAAAGTCCTGCATTCAAAATGTTCCTCAAGTAAAAGTAGAAAGTATTATCATCAAAATATAGTGAAAGTAGCGACAGTAAAAGTAGTCGTTGTGCAGATTGGTCCATTTCAGAATAATATATATGATGTGTTTTATAATGATTGATCATGGAAGTGTTCTCAAAGCTGGTGGAGGTGCAGCTAGTCTGAAGTACTTTGTAGACTGCAGGGTAGCTGGTGGAGGTGCAGCTAGTCTGAAGTACTTTGTAGTCTGCAGGGTAGCTGGTGGATTTACTCCAGGTGGAACTAAAGTCTGATTTAACACTTGATTATATTTCACATCATTCATCCACATCTGTAAAGTAACTAAAGGGATTAGATACATGTGGTGGAGTGGAAGTGCAAAGCAGCAAAAAGTAGTACAGTACTTGAGAAAATGTACTTTACACGTCTGCACACGGGACAGAAAAGACACTAAATTAAATCTGATAAAGCCCTCACATAAATAACCGAGTGCACTGCTGTGGTTCTGCATGGAGGAACTATATCACTGGATGTCACATTGGAGCACTTTTCATCCCCTAAAATACACACACATGCCAATGATTTCACATATTGCACAAGACCTTCTCATTTGCTTCGATGCAGGCCTCGATGCACCTCTCAATTATGAAGAGCGGCCTCTCTGCAGTTGTATTAATGGTCGCAGTGAAAGCATTAATCAGTTGGTATTCTGCTGACGGACAGGTGCAGCGATCGGCTCTCTGGCAGGCGGCCGGGAGGAAGCTGTGCGCTGGAGGAGGAGGAGGTAGAGGAGGCGCTCAGATGAGATGGTGATGGGGAGGAGACCATGCTCAGAGTTATAATCCAGCCTCTGTGTGACAGGGAGGAACGAGAAAAACGCTGAGGAAGAACACCAGATTCAGCTCGGTGGAGATCTCGGATATTAAAAGTCTCCTATTATATTATTTTTAGGTTCAGATATAAACAAAGCATGTCTATGAAGTGTTTGGCTCAAAGTACCAACAAGATCACCCATTCTATCCCTCTATTTCAGCCCTGTTACTAAAGTGAAGATTCTGGGTCCGTAGCTTTTAAAATGTTGTATTTCCTGCTTCTTTACACATACTCGTTCCAGTACAGGTTAGCTCTGAGTGTTAGCGATGCTTGCTAATGTAAACAAAAGACCATATTACGTCCAAAATACGTCAAGCATTGTTTCTGAGAGCGACGTTTCTGATTGGGCCGTGGGTCTAAAGCCCGCCCACATTTCGGTCATATCGGACGCAAATCTGGATCAGCTCCGTTGTGGCCCCGTTTTTAGAGATTTGGGTACGGAGGAAAAGAGAGAGGGTTTTATTTGTTACACTTTGTGAGTTCCCTGACTCACCGCGGGGACACGTGGTTATGTAGAAAAGACATCAACACGTTTTGCATGAAAGGAGACCTTTAAAAGGAGTTGTAGAAGGAACATGTTTGCAGTGTGACTCCGGGCCATGTCAAGTATTCTGTCTCCAACCACCTCTGTGTTTCTATGTGGTTATGTTGTGAGTGTTTAAGATATCGGATCCACGACAGAGTTTTGTTAAAAACAGAGATACCTGCTACGTGGAAAATGACTTGGCATCTTCTACAAACAAGGCACTGAGAGCCACTTTAATCAGGAGCTATCTTTGAATTATTACCTGAGAACCAGTGTCAGCGAATGGAAGAAATATCCCCTTATCAAATCAAGCAATACTAAATATTAAAGTGTTTTAATGCATTTCTATCAGAGCAGTGGTGCCAGGTTATGCAAAAACTCTGAGTGGTTTATCAATTGTATTCACAGCTAGCTTAGACTGCAGAATATTTGGCACAGCTTGTTGTTGCAGCTCTAGAGTGCTTTATGGCAATGAGGGTCCTCAAAATAAAGTGTTTTCATATATGGGGCGAAGCCTGCGAGCTAGTTCAGGCAGTCAACTCGAGCACCTATATACATTAACACGTGATCGTCCCTCTCACAACCAACCAAACACATTCTCCTAAACTTGCCGCTCTATTTAAGCTGCCGGGTCTTCCTGCCTCTGCCTCGCTGTGCTGCTGCTGCTGTGTTCACTTGCTGCTGCTGCGTTCATGTTCCAGCTGCTGTGTTTCATGTCGCTGCTGCTCGCCTGCCACCCAACACGTTCTCACTCCCAACCCGTCACATGTTGATGGTCGGTCAGGGCCCCTCCCTGTCACTCTATTACGCACAGGGTACCCCTTGAGAGTCGGTTTTCAACGGGCAGGGCGTCCCATAGACCTTCATAGACCTCCCATAGCGTTGATAATAGATGCCATGAGAACGCTCCAACGGTCGGTTGTTATTGTCAATATTAAAGGTGGGGTAGGTAAGTTTGAGAAACCGGCTCGAGATACACTTGTTGTTATATTCCATGGAATGCTCTTAACATCCCGATAGCAATGAATTTCTGAAGTGCTTTGACAACAAATCCATAAAGAAAAGTCATCTGTGGAAGCCGTAGCGCTGTGAAAAGCACGACCAATCGTCTGAGCCGGCTAAAGTAACTGGATGGCCTACCCGCCTGTCAGCCTTCCATCGGGGCACAAACTGATCTGTGCCCTCATTGGTCATGTGCGCGTTCGTGTGTGTTGGGGGAGGGGCTCTGTGAGGAAGTGGCAGATTTCTTCCAGCTGTGTATTTTCAAATTCTAGCACACTCCAGCTGGTTTCTCCCAAATTACCTACCCCACCTTTAATATAATAATTATTTATTTTTTAAGTCACACTCGATTTCGCCGATTTTCTTGTTGCCCCAGCTAGTTAACACCTCTTTTAGCAGAAACAAAGGCTACATTAATGTATTAAATCGATGTTAATCCATGCGTGTGTTGTGCGGGCAACGCATAAACTACAAACTCTTCAACTACAACCCCAATTATATTTAAAAACATTTTAGAAGCCTCACGAAATACTTGAATGTAAATTTAAATTGAAATGTGAAGGGATGTGTGTAATGTGGTGATTGACATTATTCACCCACAGATCTATGGGTTGGGTATTGTTCCGCACGGACATTTTAGTTAACCAGACTTCCTGTTGATGTGAAATACTAAAAAAATAAAATAATGCTTTATTCCGAGTGTGCTTGCTTTTCTCTTTGGAGGTCATCACATAACGGCATTGTAATACACGGTTCGGCTGCATTACATATTACATGCCGTAGTTCGCTATTTATAGAGCCCTGATGAGAGGACTTCTAGACAAACAGGAACAATTGCCGCCGAAACTGAATATGTGACGTGGATCATAAATATATCAGCAATTACACAACATCTTCCATTTCTCTTCACAATATAAGTCTCCTTGCAGTATCAACACTAATTCGGCTGACTTTGATATTTTATCAAATCGGTATATTGGTATATTTACAAAATAACATTGACATCAGGACAGCAGAAAGCTCACACACCTTCCGGCGCAGACTGAAAACTCATCTCTTTCGACTCCACTTTGAGCGATAGAACTATTAACAAAGCACTTATATACTAACAAAGGACTGGCTTATCTTGAGTAGCACTTGAAATGTTTTTGCTCTATGAAACCTGATGGACTTATATGATTCTGTTTCCTTCAAGTTTGTATTTTGTTGGTCGAATACACTTATTGTGAGTCGCTTTGGATAAAAGCCTCAGCTAAATGCAATGTAATGTAATAACGGTGCACAGCTGATAGAAAGGGACACCTGGTGGTTAAAGCACGTTATTGCAATGTATTATTTGTATTATTAGATATTAATAGGAGACACGGACAGACAAACTAATAAGGCTTTATTTAAACATTAAAGAATACTTTGGGTTAAGGTCTTATTTTGAATAAGAAAAAGCTTTGGGGCTTTATTGTATTATACTCTTATAAGATGTATGTAGATAGTATAAGAAATGTGCAGAATACGATAGTTTAATGGTGGAGGCACACATATTGATAGATATCTTGTAATGCAGGGGTTCCCAACCTTTTTTCCCAAGAGCCCCCCCAAATGACTCCTGTTGGAAGTTGCGCTTGTGTGTGTGCGGGGGTTTCAAGTCTCAAAATAACTACTGTCACAAACTGGATGGATGTGAAGTATTTTGTTAAAGGAGGATGAAAGCGTGATTAAGGAGCACTATTGGAGTGACTTTGATGGTTATTGGACTCGGGATTAATTAATTTGGTTTCCCGCTGTATGAAGAAATTAAAGGACGGCGCAAGTGGAAACAATTCACAAAGGAATTAAACCTGAGAACCAGTGTTTTTTATTAAGCGGATGGTTGAAATAACCCTTTATCAAATCAAGCAATAATAAATATTAAATGTGTTTACATTAATTTTGATAAGAAATGGTGGTGCCAGGTTTATTAATTGTAACTAAAGGCTTAGTGCGTTCATTCATTATTCAGTAGTTAGTAATAAACCATTAATAAGAACTTTTGATTTGCCTGGTTAAGGGGAAATGTTTCTGGCTGGTCTACATGCACCGCAATCACCTTGTTTGTCTTTTTGATTTAGTTTCTGGGTATACTGACAGCTGAAGAACGTCGCTCTGTACTCCCATCCATAACATGACTCAATGTGTCCAAAATATAAGGATCAGGTTGAGACTGAAAATACACTGAAACAGAAAAAATAAAATCTTATTTCATGGTAGCCTACATGCAATTTACTTAATTTAAGCTGACTGTCAAAACAACAACAGTCCAGATGGCTAGTGATCATATAACTAGATTTCTTCGACATCCAAATTGTAAAATGTCACTTTTTCCTTCATCTTTTCCCAGAGCAGGAAGAGCAGCTGGATATGAGCGATTACGATACCTCGAAATGACGCAAGAATCACGAGATATCGCTTGTATAGCTACCGCAGTATAAATGTACCTCAGTCAGACAACTCACGTGTTTCTTAATATGTTTATTAGAAGCAGCAATAGTTCAGTTTGCCGTCTAGGCTCGGGCATCATCACTCCACAGATTTACAAAGAACATTGAGTGAGGATTAGATAACTATCCCCCGAGCCTACAGGTGGAGCTGGAGTGGAGCTGGGGTGGTGGGGGGGCAGGCGAGCAGCAGCAGCAGGAACATGAACGCAGCAGCAAGTACTTGGACGTAGCAATAGCAAGTGAACACAGCAGTGGCAGCATAGCGAGGCAGAGGCAGGAAGACCTGCAGCTTAAATTGAGCGGCATGTTTGGGAGAATGTGTTTGGTTGGTTGGAAGAGGGACAAGGTGCGTCACGTGTTAATGTATCATTGGTGCTCGAGTTGACTTCCTGAACCAGCTCGCAGGCTTCGCCCCACTTTTGCATGGTATAAATGTATGTATGCATGTAGTGTCTCTACTTTAAAGAGTCCTCTCCTGCTGATGTTCAGCTGTATATCAGTATGTAGAGTCTCTACTTTAAAGAGTCCTCTCCTGCTGATGTTCAGGTGTATATCAGTATGTAGTGTCTCTACTTTAAAGAGTCCTCTCCTGCTGATGTTCAGGTGTATATCAGTATGTAGTGTCTCTACTTTAAAGAGTCCTCTCTTGCTGATGTTCAGCTGTATATCAGTATGTAGTGTCTCTACTTTAAAGAGTCATCTCCTGCTGATGTTCAGGTGTATATCAGTATGTAGTGTCTCTACTTTAAAGAGTCCTCTCCTGCTGATGTCCAGGTGTATATCAGTATGTAGTGTCTCTACTTTAAAGAGTCCTCTCCTGCTGATGTTCAGGTGTATATCAGGATGTAGTGTCTCTACTTTAAAGAGTCCTCTCCTGCTGATGTTCAGGTGTATATCAGTATGTAGTGTCTCTACTTTAAAGAGTCCTCTCTTGCTGATGTTCAGGTGTATATCAGTATGTAGTGTCTCTACTTTAAAGAGTCCTCTCCTGCTGATGTTCAGGTGTATATCAGTATGTAGTGTCTCTACTTTAAAGAGTCCTCTCCTGCTGATGTTCAGGTGTATATCAGTATGTAGTGTCTCTACTTTAAAGAGTCCTCTCCTGCTGATGTTCAGGTGTATATCAGTATGTAGTGTCTCTACTTTAAAGAGTCCTCTCCTGCTGATGTTCAGGTGTATATCAGTATGTAGTGTCTCTACTTTAAAGAGTCCTCTCCTGCTGATGTTCAGGTGTATATCAGTATGTTGTGTCTCTACTTTAAAGAGTCCTCTCCTGCTGATGTTCAGGTGTATATCAGTATGTAGTGTCTCTACTTTAAAGAGTCCTCTCCTGCTGATGTCCAGGTGTATATCAGTATGTAATGTTTCTCCTGGGACATGTCTCCATGCTGTAATGTTCAAAAAGCTCGATTTTTAGTGAAGTTACCTAAAGTGAGAGAGGAGACCGCGTCTGGCAGAAGACGTGTCACTCACACCCTGTTGGCTGTCTGTGGAGACCGAGTTCCCCCACCTCGCCAAAAAGGCTGTAAAGTGCTCATTCCCTTCACCTCCGCCTACCTGTGTGAGTGCGGGGTTTCCTTATTGACTTTGATCAAAACATTACTCAGCCAATCAAATCGGGGCAGTCAGTGAGTGAGTCAGCACGACAGATTCAAACACACACAGAGACGAGATGAGAGCAGAGAAACAGACAAAAAAGAGAAAAGTAGACAGAAAAACAGAGCATTTAATGACATTTTCTCTTACTGGACATCTTTGAAATGCAGTTAATACCCCTGCATTATAGCAACAACAACAACAACAACAATAATATTAATAATAATAGCAATGATAATTGGGAGGGGGGGTGCAGCTGTTCTTATGTTCTCTGAGGGGAGGCTCACCTTCACTTTGAAAACCCCCGGTCTAAAGGAAAGGGAAAACCCCAAAAAGCATAATAGGACTTCTTTAACATAGCCGTTAACACAAACAGGAACACACAAGTTTGCATTCATTAAGCAGAAATCAGGCAGACATTCAGACTCACATTAAGGCCAACACTAAGACTGACTCAACTCTGTCAACAAGTCTTAGAGGTCGTGGAGTTGAAGAAGCACTCAGGACGCAGAACACAGAGGGGGTTAATGATGGCAGGAGTGAACAGAGAGACAGAGAGAGATGAGAGGCGGAGAGGCAGCCGGCAGTGATGGAGCGCCTCTCCTCCTCCTAAGAGGGGAAATCTAACGAGGTCAAATCACCTCCAACGCCTCCCTCTTTCAGCGTCCACATTGGACGGTTAAAGCAGCCGCCGCAGAGTGTTGGCTGTTTCATAGACGGAGAGCATTAGGGTTTATGGTAGTTGCACAACGCAGATTTGAGTGAACCGTTTAAGTTTTATTCAATCTACTTAACCAGCTGACGGAGGTTGTAAAGGCTGGCAGCTGCACTGAGTGGAGGCAGAATTGATGACAGTGTCGTAAATAAAAGTGCTGACGGCTCGGAAATACCGATGGGGACACTGGTGCCACTAAGTGTGAAGAGAGATAACCTCAAAGATGTCCTGCTTCGGAGGTGTCAGGATCATGTTAAGAAGACCCCCAACCCCTCCTTTTATTCTGTATACTCATATTTGCTTATCCGCTTTTTGCTCACTTGATGCTATCTGACATTTTGCTCAGACACACTATAGTCTTCCATAAATGCTCCTTGATGTATATCCAACCTTAACCCGCGCCCACTCTTCTTGTGACAGGATAACTGCGTTCAACACACACCGGGAAACACAAGAGATGTCGATCTCAAGTGGTCACAAGTAGTTTGACGTGAATCATTTCAAAAAGCCCAGAGCTGCTGTTCTACATTACAGTTTGAGCGTATCCCCGTTTATAACGCTGCATGTTAAGCATGATAATGTCAAAGAGCTGAAACAACAAAAAGGCAAACATGGGTATTAAAGTTTCAAAAAATGACAAAGTGACAAAGTAATTGCAAATGGGTTTCCGGCTACGCATTCGCCACACGCTCCGACAGGCTTTTAAGCAATTTCCCTGTCCTTGTGCCTGTTTGATGCCTTCTCCGGCAATGTCATTGAAACACACACACACACACACCCACACACACACACCCCCCCCACACGTGTTGTGTTGCATTTACTGACGACTTCTTTCAAAGAAAAAGCCGCCATGAGACGGTGAGGAAAGTTGTCTCTCCTCCGTGCCCTCAAAACTTAGACACCGCTGCCCCAGACAGATTATACGAAACATTTTAATCATGCAGAGCTTACAGAGACAAGACAACACAATATATAGTATTCACAGCAGCGTGTTTACGCAGAGAGCAGCACTTGTGGGACCTCTGACGGCTGTTAGAAAGCTAGCGCGGCACAGACAGACGTGCTAATGGAAGGAGCGCGAGGTGATTTCTCAACATCGCTCTTTCCTCCCAGCCTCGGGGAATCATTACTTGCAGTACTAATATAGCTTCACTCCTCCACTGCCTCCTCTCCCAACTAATAACTCAAATGTTCTGTACAGGATGTAGCTGAAATGAGTCATGCTTTGTGTGGAGGAAAAGCAGCTTTCTTTTCCCCCTCCTGTTCTCCTGTGTGATCCGCGCCCCAGGTGGGCGTCGGGAGGCAGGAATGCGGAGAATTGCAGTCTGGCTGTGCACAGTGTTGCTCTGCATCCCAGTTGTGAAATCAGTCAAACCGGAAAATAGCTGCAATCTTTTGGGCTGCAGGAGGAGCTGGCAACAACTTCCATATCTGCAAAGCCCTCTCTAACAGAGGTGCATCAAGGCCAGAGAGAACATACTCACATCCTTTACTCAAATAGAACTCGTGTTTCAAAATACTCTGGTAGAAGTAGAAGTATATGTCATAGTATTGTGAACTGACTACAAGGGGAGTTGTCATATACGTTACGGCATGTTTACGACAGTTACAGTAATGCGGCTTTCACACCAGCGCTTTTCAGTTTCTAGCTCCTAGCGGGAGATTTTCTGGTTCAGCTCCGGTGGGGTGGGGAGAGAACCACCGCAGGCAGCAATAAAGGGTCCTGTTAAATAACCAACTGTTCCGTTGTCTGTTAATATCCAATATATTACAGAACTGACTAAACTTATTTACTCAAGTAACAGTCAAAAAGTATGGGCTTTGAAATGTCCTTAAGTAAAAAGTACCCATAGCTAGGAGCTGTTTTAAAGAGTACCTGACCTCCCTTTATATTAATAGAACAATAATGTCATTGTTAGCTAATGAATGTTTCCATGCTGAACAACGGCAACATGACAACGTTTCCATTGGTCCCTCTTCTTTAGAGAAGACCAGGAAGTGATGGATACACGGATCGTGTTCAAATCAATAGGCACGCAATGAGTCTAAAGAATAATGACCACGCACCAACACACATTCAGACTAAAGGAACCAGCTGTTTGGGAAATGAGAGAAGTAGAAAGTACAGGTATTTGAGTTCAACATGTAAGAAGTAGAAAGTACAGGTATTTGTATTCAACATGTAAGAAGTAGAAAGTACAGGTATTTGAGTTCAACATGTAAGAAGTAGAAAGTACAGGTATTTGTATTCAACATGTAAGAAGTAGAAAGTACAGGTATTTGAGTTCAACATGTAAGAAGTAGAAAGTACAGGTATTTGAGTTCAACATGTGAGAAGTAGAAAGTACAGGTATTTGTATTCAACATGTAAGAAGTAGAAAGTACAGGTATTTGAGTTCAACATGTAAGAAGTAGAAAGTACAGGTATTTGAGTTCAACATGTGAGAAGTAGAAAGTACAGGTATTTGTATTCAACATGTAAGAAGTAGAAAGTACAGGTATTTGAGTTCAACATGTAAGAAGTAGAAAGTACAGGTATTTGAGTTCAACATGTAAGAAGTAGAAAGTGCAGGTATTTGGGTTCAACATGTAAGAAGTAGAAAGTACAGGTATTTGAGTTCAACATGTAAGAAGTAGAAAGTACAGGTATTTGTATTCAACATGTAAGAAGTAGAAAGTACAGGTATTTGAGTTCAACATGTAAGAAGTAGAAAGTGCAGGTATTTGGGTTCAACATGTAAGAAGTAGAAAGTACAGGTATTTGTGTTCAACATGTAAGAAGTAGAAAGTACAGGTATTTGTATTCAACATGTAAGAAGTAGAAAGTACAGGTATTTGTATTCAACATGTAAGAAGTAGAAAGTACAGGTATTTGTATTCAACATGTAAGAAGTAGAAAGTACAGGTATTTGAGTTCAACATGTAAGAAGTAGAAAGTGCAGGTATTTGGGTTCAACATGTAAGAAGTAGAAAGTACAGGTATTTGTATTCAACATGTAAGAAGTAGAAAGTACAGGTATTTGAGTTCAACATGTAAGAAGTAGAAAGTGCAGGTATTTGGATTCAACATGTAAGAAGTAGAAAGTACAGGTATTTGTGTTCAACATGTAAGAAGTAGAAAGTACAGGTATTTGTATTCAACATGTTAGAAGTAGAAAGTACAGGTATTTGAGTTCAACATGTAAGAAGTAGAAAGTACAGGTATTTGTGTTCAACATGTGAGAAGTAGAAAGTACAGGTATTTGGGTTCAACATGTAAGAAGTAGAAAGTACAGGTATTTGGGTTCAATATGTAAGAAGTAGAAAGTACAGGTATTTGGGTTCAACATGTAAGAAGTAGAAAGTACAGGTATTTGAGTTCAACATGTGAGAAGTAGAAAGTGCAGGTATTTGAGTTCAATATGTGAGAAGTAGAAAGTACAGGTATTTGAGTTCAACATGTGAGAAGTAGAAAGTACAGGTATTTGGGTTCAACATGTAAGAAGTAGAAAGTACAGGTATTTGTGTTCAACATGTAAGAAGTAGAAAGTACAGGTATTTGGGTTCAACATGTAAGAAGTAGAAAGTGCAGGTATTTGGGTTCAACATGTAAGAAGTAGAAAGTGCAGGTATTTGTGTTCAACATGTAAGAAGTAGAAAGTACAGGTATTTGGGTTCAATATGTAAGAAGTAGAAAGTACAGGTATTTGGGTTCAACATGTAAGAAGTAGAAAGTACAGGTATTTGTGTTCAACATGTGAGAAGTAGAAAGTACAGGTATTTGAGTTCAACATGTAAGAAGTAGAAAGTACAGGTATTTGAGTTCAACATGTAAGAAGTAGAAAGTGCAGGTATTTGGGTTCAACATGTAAGAAGTAGAAAGTACAGGTATTTGTATTCAACATGTAAGAAGTAGAAAGTACAGGTATTTGAGTTCAACATGTAAGAAGTAGAAAGTACAGGTATTTGTATTCAACATGTAAGAAGTAGAAAGTACAGGTATTTGAGTTCAACATGTAAGAAGTAGAAAGTACAGGTATTTGTATTCAACATGTAAGAAGTAGAAAGTACAGGTATTTGTATTCAACATGTAAGAAGTAGAAAGTACAGGTATTTGAGTTCAACATGTAAGAAGTAGAAAGTGCAGGTATTTGGGTTCAACATGTAAGAAGTAGAAAGTACAGGTATTTGTATTCAACATGTAAGAAGTAGAAAGTACAGGTATTTGTATTCAACATGTAAGAAGTAGAAAGTGCAGGTATTTGAGTTCAACATGTAAGAAGTAGAAAGTGCAGGTATTTGGATTCAACATGTAAGAAGTAGAAAGTACAGGTATTTGTGTTCAACATGTAAGAAGTAGAAAGTACAGGTATTTGTATTCAACATGTTAGAAGTAGAAAGTACAGGTATTTGAGTTCAACATGTGAGAAGTAGAAAGTACAGGTATTTGTGTTCAACATGTGAGAAGTAGAAAGTACAGGTATTTGTGTTCAACATGTGAGAAGTAGAAAGTACAGGTATTTGGGTTCAACATGTGAGAAGTAGAAAGTACAGGTATTTGGGTTCAACATGTGAGAAGTAGAAAGTACAGGTATTTGAGTTCAACATGTGAGAAGTAGAAAGTGCAGGTATTTGAGTTCAACATGTAAGAAGTAGAAAGTACAGGTATTTGAGTTCAACATGTGAGAAGTAGAAAGTACAGGTATTTGGGTTCAACATGTAAGAAGTAGAAAGTACAGGTATTTGAGTTCAACATGTAAGAAGTAGAAAGTACAGGTATTTGAGTTCAACATGTAAGAAGTAGAAAGTGCAGGTATTTGGGTTCAACATGTAAGAAGTAGAAAGTACAGGTATTTGAGTTCAACATGTAAGAAGTAGAAAGTACAGGTATTTGTGTTCAACATGTAAGAAGTAGAAAGTACAGGTATTTGAGTTCAACATGTAAGAAGTAGAAAGTGCAGGTATTTGGGTTCAACATGTAAGAAGTAGAAAGTACAGGTATTTGTGTTCAACATGTAAGAAGTAGAAAGTACAGGTATTTGTATTCAACATGTAAGAAGTAGAAAGTACAGGTATTTGTATTCAACATGTAAGAAGTAGAAAGTGCAGGTATTTGTATTCAACATGTAAGAAGTGGAAAGTACAGGTATTTGAGTTCAACATGTAAGAAGTAGAAAGTGCAGGTATTTGGGTTCAACATGTAAGAAGTAGAAAGTACAGGTATTTGTATTCAACATGTAAGAAGTAGAAAGTACAGGTATTTGTATTCAACATGTAAGAAGTAGAAAGTACAGGTATTTGAGTTCAACATGTAAGAAGTAGAAAGTGCAGGTATTTGGATTCAACATGTAAGAAGTAGAAAGTACAGGTATTTGTGTTCAACATGTAAGAAGTAGAAAGTACAGGTATTTGTATTCAACATGTTAGAAGTAGAAAGTACAGGTATTTGAGTTCAACATGTAAGAAGTAGAAAGTACAGGTATTTGTGTTCAACATGTGAGAAGTAGAAAGTACAGGTATTTGTGTTCAACATGTAAGAAGTAGAAAGTACAGGTATTTGAGTTCAACATGTGAGAAGTAGAAATTACAGGTATTTGTGTTCAACATGTGAGAAGTAGAAAGTACGGGTATTTGTGTTCAACATGTAAGAAGTAGAAAGTACAGGTATTTGTGTTCAACATGTTAGAAGTAGAAGGTACAGGTATTTGTGTTCAACATATAAGAAGTAGAAAGTACAGGTATTTGAGTTCAACATGTAAGAAGTAGAAAGTACAGGTATTTGTGTTCAACATGTGAGAAGTAGAAAGTACAGGTATTTGAGTTCAACATGTGAGAAGTAGAAAGTTCAGGTATTTGTGTTCAACATGTAAGAAGTAGAAAGTACAGGCATTTGTGTTCAACATGTAAGAAGTAGAAAGTACAGGCATTTGTGTTCAACATGTAAGAAGTAGAAAGTACAGGTATTTGGGTTCAAAATGTAAGAAGTCAAAGTAAAAAGTCGTCAGAAAAATAAGTAGTGCAGTACTGATACCAGAAACATGTACTTAAGTAATGTAACGAAGTATTTGTACTCCACTACTCCCCACCTCTGATCATGGCTCCACGTGTTTACCCCTACAAACAGCCTCAAGGCGACGTCGTGTTTACGCTCCTCTTGTTGCCTGTTGGCGGAGGGAGTAGGAGGTTTACAGGTTTATAGCACCTTCACAGATTGTGAAGTCACTGTGCAGGGTGGGAAATGAAGAACTACACAACTCAAATGAATTCAGATGGATTTACAAAGCCTGCTGTGTCTGAGTGTGTGTGAGTGTATGCTCCTATTTCTTACTTCTTCAAAGACACTTTTTCAGGTTTCAAACTTGGTATAGCAAAGCAAAACTAGGTTTAGTGCGTTTAGGGTGCACTTCACAGCTAATGTTACCATTTAAGGAGCTAAGGTCACAGATTACTGCACTTTTAAAATGCTTTATGGCAATGAGTGTGCACATGTTTGGTGTCTACAGGAAGGTGGACAAAACAACGACACATAACCTGATCCAGAAAACGGTAAAAAACGGATCCTCTTTCCGTTTCCATTTCCAGAAGCATGTGTTTGACACAATATGCTATGAAATCAGTTTCATTCAGTGTTTGCATCAAAGGAAACAATTGATGGAAAGAAAGGCAATTTTATGTAGCCATTTTCTTCTCTCCAGATTTAAGCCCCAGTGGAGTGTCTTTTGGGCGGATGAGTTGGCTCTTAATCATACCTGCAGTATTCATCACCCACACATATTCACAGCTTTCTCTGTTTCTCACTAACAACCCCCGCATATATATATCTCTGTGCATCTCAGGTGGCTGTTGGTGCAGTTTTCTGACGTCACTATCCGGCGGCACCAGGAAACAGGTTCATTACACCTCTAACCCAGCATGGACCCTCACACACCTTTCATCTCTGGACCGTGGGAATCAAAGGAAAACCCAAAGGCCTCGTCACGACCACAGAGAGTCAACCATCTTTGCTCCAGCACTGAGACAGTTGATCATAATCCAGTCAGCCCGTTCACATTGGAAAGCTATTATGTTGACAGACTGTTTGGTGTCTAGACTCTGACCTCGTCCTCCACACAGGAACACACCAAGGTCATCGCAGACAATCGTCCATATAAAGAGTTTTGATTCTTGTCCTTTTCATATTGGATACACGCCGGTACCAAGTCCGATTTTTATGAAGTAAATTACCACAAATATGTGTTTTGCCTTAGTATCTGAACACTAATAATGTCTCCCTTAATTCAATCCATGCACTACTTTTTGACGACATGTTGATGTCGAAGCAAGCTAATTATAGGTGCATTTAACTGTTTTTTCGGACCCTCAGAACACACCTCTCAAGGGGCTTTCACCTAAATAAAAGCTACAAACAACCAACCATGAAAACCAATGTTGATTCAAAATGTCGACCCGTATATTTCAGTGTTTCCTGCAAATGTATTTTGGTTCCTAATATCAGTTATGGGTCTCGAGATGCCTAACAATCGGTATCAGCTTTGAAAAATCATCTTGTTCAATCCCTATGATACAAAATAAGAGAAATAGATAAAAGAATGACACCAACTCCATCACATCACATCATTGTTTTTTCCGAGGGCCTTGCATCACATAGATAGATAGATAGACATATAATCATCATCATAAGGAAGCTGCAGTCAGTTATTTTAGCGCTCTTACAAGTGCTCAAAGCGCTTTACACTCCATACATCAGACATGTAATACATCAATACTGTGGACAACCCCCACAGGAGCAGTATAGGGTGAAGGGTCTTGCCCAAGGACACAACGGCATGCTGACTGCAGTGGCGTCAAGGCGGGATTGAACCGGTGTTCCCCGCCAGATCTGAGGATCAGCGCACTATCCCACTGTGCCACAGCCGGCACAACAGCTGCATAATAAAGACCGTGACTTTGATAAGATTATGTTTAGTCTGCCCTCTTTACTAAATGCAGGAAATAACTTAGAAACAGCATGGAAGGTCTGCTAGTACAGTCGACATGATATGTGTCCTTTTTACTCTCACCTGACGCAGTTCATGTGCTCCTCCCCTCAGTGTGACACTAACCTGGGTCGGGCGGAGTGTGATCCGTCTTTTTTCACTAAACTCCAATTCAGATGTTTTGTTTCAAGCTTGAATAGCACAGTGTTGACTGTCTGGATGTCTTCAAACACCTCACTGTTCCCTCAGAGCCTTTGTGGCGCTTAATTGTGCGTCCACATACCACTGAGGCAAATATCCGTGTAAAGGAAACTTCACTCCGCTGTCGGCCCTCACAGAAGCACCTTCACTCACCTGTGATGAGCAGGAAGGGCATGGAGAACACAAAGGATGGTTCAAGTGGGGAAACAGCTGCATGTCATGACAGAGGAGCCCTCGGGAGCCCGCTGAAGGCCCAGACGCTACATTAGTGGAGGATGGCGTCTGAGCGGTGATTTGAATAGGCAGCCTGCCGGATCAAAGCTGCTCTCCGTGCTGCAGCCTTTCCGCTTGCATGCGTATCATAATTGCTCCCGCTCAGAGGACATGCTGCTTCCGCAAGGGCCGCGTCTCGCTGCATTAGAGCTGAGGAGCCACGCAGAACTCGGCAGGTAGCCTACACGCTGCTTTCAGAGCAAGAAGAAGAAGAAGAAGTTTTGACACAGGTAGTCGCAGGAATACTAAAAAGGTACTTCATCAGCGGCAGCATCATGGCTCATCAGTTTTTGCCAGCCTTGACCTTTCTAATGTGCGTTGACCTTTGAAGAATTAAATGCTACTTTCTTGAAACTCCACCCAGATCTAATGAATGTAAAACCTCCCACAGGTTTAAAAGTTGTAAAACGTCCCAGTTAACAGAGGCGATGGTGACCTTGAGCTATAAGAGTTGCAATGAATATTTATTAGTGATAGAAAAGCCTCACAAAGTTTATACTAAATACTCAAAATCTTTCCATAGCATCAGCTATGTTCAGTTTGTGGGAGAGTCACCTCAAGCATGGCTTAACACCACCTCTGGCTCCAACCCAGTCTCACGGCATTTCGTGTTCACCAACACGATTTTTAATCTATTGATTCGTGTTCACCAACACGATTTGCCCCTTTTTTTCGTGTTGCACAGCACCATGTTAAAAGCAATGTATTTCTACTGCCTGCAGCACGTCTTTTTCTCCGGTCGGGTCGTGGGAGACCGGAAGCTGTGTGGTTCATAAAAACATGTTCTTACTCAATATCAAGCCACAGTTATTGCTTTTATTTGAAATCGTATAATTTCGGACTTTTGTTGCCGTCTGTGAGGAAAATAAATGGGGCTCAGAGCCTCAGGATACTGAAATCTGTATTTTTTAAATATGTTTTCCTTCTAATTTGTTATTCTTTTCAAAATAACACACTGTTATTTACTCACCAATAACACACAATTATCCTTATCCTATTTATTGGTTTAATTCCATAATCTCGGGCTTTTTTGGCGTCCGTCAGGAACTGAATTTCAAAATAAAAATAACCGGAAACAGACGAAGGCCTATAAGGGACATTTCGAGCATCATTGCGATTGTCAACATTTCTGAGTTTAGGATAGCCGAAGACACTACACTACCCATAATCCCCAGCTGGGTTGCTGGCTCACATGATCGTCCTTTTTAACACATGTCTTCTTAAAATCATGAATCTCGGCATATGCTTGCAATCTGGTTGACTATCTGAAGCACACAATGAAAACAAGTGGACCTCCATGCTACCTCTTGCTGACTGAACGTAGCGGTGATTCTCCAGACTGGCACATTTTTGAAGTCACCTTTTAAGCCTTGGGACGTATTTGACGAATGTTCAAATCAACCAGTTTATAAAGTTACTTTGTAGTGTTTTGGTAATGCTGCAGGAAGCAAAGGGTAAGCAGAAACTACTGAAACTGTTGATATGCAAGTATCTGGGCCTTTTAGATGTAGAATTATTATACTTTTTCTTTTTAAAGGTCCCATGTCATGCTTTTCCGGTTATCACATGTCCCCTCGTGTGTTATGTAGTTTTCTCTGCATGTAACCGGTCTGCAGAGTCACTAACCCTCAAAGTGCACCCTGTAGCGAGTAAAACTCTAACACAGAGAAGACCCGTCTGCTGCCCCAGAACGCCTCGTCAGACATTTCTCTTTTTCCATTGTTTGCTTCCTGGTTCTGTGACGTGTGAACTCCCAGATCAACAACAAATGACCGGATTGGCCCAAATGGACCAATCCACAGAGCCTCTCACACACCAGGACCCCTTGGCTAATTAGCAGGGAGTCCCATTGACTTGCATAGAGCTCCCTGGTTGGTAATAGACGAGTTGGGATGGTGGAGAAATGCTCTCCGCAGCAGACCCAAGAAGCCGTGTAGGACAGAGAGTGAACACACACTATAGAGATGCTGTTTGAGAAACCAATGGGAGTTTGGAAATTTGCACAATATAAATCTATTCTAGTCGACCTCAACAATGGAATTATGATCCGTAGAAATGGCCATGTCATGGGACCTTTAAGCATGCGTCAGGGCTCATATAAATACATTCAATAAAACCCTGTTGAAGTCCTTTAACCCAGAGACCAAATATTCTTATGTTTCAACCATATTTAGCCAAGTTCAAACTAAGAGGATAGGAAGTCTTCTGACCTAGAAATGACCAGTGGTTTGAATTTATAAGATCAAAATAGAGATCCAAAGCGACATTCAATCTTACAGTGGTGCAATGCACATTCGACAGCAAGAATCCTGCAGGTGCATGTTGTATCTACATGTCTTTAACTGCCATGGAAAGCCGATAATAACCCAAACCAAATGAAAAACGAGAAGCATTTTTATTTAAAAAAAAATGTAGGCAAGAAAACTGCAGTCAAAAGAAGTCAAAGAAACTACAGGAAGTTGGACATCTTGTTCAGGTTACCATGCTCACTAATTAACTGTACATGCATTTGAGTACACTGGTTATGATATAGTGTCGTGTGCAGAGTGCACCGGCTTAGCTGGCTGGATTTAGGCAGGTAACATGTCATTAATGAGCATGTGTGACTTTCACATGATCCTTAGGGTGAACTGCTGTCATACAATAACTGTCACAGCCCATAAACCTGTACACAAAACGCCCTGTAAGCAGTAAATCCACCACCTAAGTGGGTGTGTCGTCCTCCTTACATCTCCCACACGCCTGACTCCTGGTTGTTATTACTGCTGCCGGAGCATTTACACCTTAATATGTGTGTTTTCCCACAGGAGCGGCAATACCTCAAATTCACCGGTGATGAATTGGCAAATTAGCTGCCAGCTGTCAAATGGCGGCAGGTTGGATTTTTTTGCAGCCCATCGCTTCTGATCTGAAGCAGATAGCACTTTTTAATATGTTGGAGACGAAGTAACAGGCTCTGCTGCTAAATGAGCCATTTGAGAGCCCGGCTCGTTTTTCACAATCACGGAGAAGTCAATTAAGGGACTTCAGGGACACCCAAGGAGACGTTGAGGTGCGACGACACACACACACGCACACAGAAAAGCCACAGGAGGAAGAAAAACAAGTAGTGAGTGAACAGAAACACAACGGGGAAATGTTAGGAGCAGCATATAAAAGGAGGAGACAAAAGAAAGGGTTTAAAAACGCGGTGACAGCAACACCAGCTTTCTGCCAGCCGGCTGCTTCTAGCAATGACAGGCAGCGACAACAACAGCTACAACACCCGACGTGCTCGTGGGTAAAAGACTTCCTGTTCCCTCGTCTCAGAGCCAATGGGACATCTCCATAGGATTTAGGGAAATAACTGGAACTAAGGTCTGTGGTTGAGACACGTGGAAGAGACGGATCACGTTTTCTGAAGAGTTTACGTGTCTGAAAAACGATGGTTGTTACCAAGTGGCTGAATAGGACTACAGAAGTCGTGGAGGCCGTTGTACGTCATTACGCCGAACACGTGAACACTCCTCTAAGTTAGTTTCTGTTCTGCTTGAAAGCAAGTCCCTGCCTCCTGCAGAGTGTTCAAACGAAACGCTTCAACTCGTTCCATTTAGAGTCTGTGTGTTTGAATATGGATCTGAAGTCGGCGTGACGTTGAAGCAGCGACCCTGCTGTAGCTCCTTTATAGCATAACGTTAGCATTTTGCTTCTGGAGACTAGATTTATGATTATAAAATGATAAAAGTAGGATAGACATGTGGGGATTATCCGGCTGAACAAAACGTGCATTTATCAAACAGGTTCGTTCTCCACAGACCTTATTTCGAGCTATTTTCCAAAATCCTATGGAGAAATCCCATTGCTCTTTTGTCGAGGGAACCCATGCGCAGCGAACCAATCAGAGCAGACTGGGCTCTGGTTTCAGACAAAGGGTGAAAAGAGGTGCTGCAGCACAGACAGTATGAGAAACATAAAGAGCTTTTTGAACATTAGAGCATGGAGACATGTAGAGACACTACATACTGATATACACCTGAACATCAGCAGGAGAGGACTCTTTAAAGTAGAGACACTACATACTGATATACACCTGAACATCAGCAGGAGAGGACTCTTTAAAGTAGAGACACTACATACTGATATACACCTGAACATCAGCAGGAGAGGACTCTTTAAAGTAGAGACACTACATACTGATATACACCTGAACATCAGCAGGAGAGGACTCTTTAAAGTAGAGACACTACATACTGATATACACCTGAACATCAGCAGGAGAGGACTCTTTAAAGTAGAGACACTACACACTGATATACACCTGAACATCAGCAGGAGAGGACTCTTTAAAGTAGAGACACTACATACTGATATACACCTGAACATCAGCAGGAGAGGACTCTTTAAAGTAGAGACACTACACACTGATATACACCTGAACATCAGCAGGAGAGGACTCTTTAAAGTAGAGACACTACACACTGATATACACCTGAACATCAGCAGGAGAGGACTCTTTAAAGTAGAGACACTACAGACTGATATACACCTGAACATCAGCAGGAGAGGACTCTTTAAAGTAGAGACACTACATACTGATATACACCTGAACATCAGCAGGAGAGGACTCTTTAAAGTAGAGACACTACATACTGATATACACCTGAACATCAGCAGGAGAGGACTCTTTAAAGTAGAGACACTACATACTGATATACACCTGAACATCAGCAGGAGAGGACTCTTTAAAGTAGAGACACTACATACTGATATACACCTGAACATCAGCAGGAGAGGACTCTTTAAAGTAGAGACACTACATACTGATATACACCTGAACATCAGCAGGAGAGGACTCTTTAAAGTAGAGGCACTACATACTGATATACACCTGAACATCAGCAGGAGAGGACTCTTTAAAGTAGAGACACTACATACTGATATACACCTGAACATCAGCAGGAGAGGACTCTTTAAAGTAGAGACACTACATACTGATATAAACCTGAACATCAGCAGGAGAGGACTCTTTAAAGTAGAGACACTACATACTGATATACACCTGAACATCAGCAGGAGAGGACTCTTTAAAGTAGAGACAATACATACTGATATACACCTGAACATCAGCAGGAGAGGACTCTTTAAAGTAGAGACACTACATCCTGCTATAAACCTGAACATCAGCAGGAGAGGACTCTTTAAAGTAGAGAGACTACATACTGATATACACCTGAACATCAGCAGGAGAGGACTCTTTACAGTATAGACACTACATACTGATATAAGTAGTCTTACAAATGCAGGTTCAATCACATTAGTATGCAGAAAAAGTGACAGGTCGCCCCGCCCCTTTTACCGGAAGTCCCGCCTTATTCTACCGGATGTCCCGCCCCCACTTCCGGCGGATGTCCCGCCCCCGCTTCCGGTTTACAAAATTAAATAAAATTAAATAAAAATTAAATAAAAATTAAAAAAATGAGAAAAATAAAATGCCGTTGTTTCAATCAATTAATATGTATAGGATATATGTCCTGCCTCCTAACCGCTTCCTGTGTGGTTAATCCTGTATATAGTATTGAATGTAACAAATACTTGCAAATAACATGAGATTAATTAAAGCATCTAAAAACAAACATATATATTTTTAAACCTCTCTGTTTTTGCTAACAGGACACGATGGTAAAAACATATGGTGGAGGAGGGGAACACACACACACACACACACACACACACACACATTCCCCGCCCCTCACCCCATATCGTCTAAAATAAAAAGCCAGCCCCGCTGTTAAATATTTTTCAAGTGAGAGAAAATGGCCAAGAGACGTCTGGATATGGATTTAATCAGCGAGACACCGGTAACAACTTACAACCATCCATTGGGTGCTCCAATCAAGAAACGAATGAAGTTTGTATGCCGGGTTCAGACGCCTACAGCCGAAGAACTTCACGAAGAATGGACTCTAAAAAATGGCGATGTTTGGGGTTATATATTCAGCTATATGGCTAATGAACTACATTTCTACAGTCTGAAGAATGGAGAAACGTATGGACCTCGTAGTGTTAAAGCGACACTGACTATTCTTGCAAACAGGACACGATGGTAAAAACATATGGTGGAGGAGGGGGAACACACACACACACACACACATTCCCCGCCCCTCACCCCATATCGTCTAAAATAAAAAGCCAGCCCCACTGTTAAATATTTTTCAAGTGAGAGAAAATGGCCAAGAGACGTCTGGATATGGATTTAATCAGCGAGACACCGGTAACAACTTACAACCATCCATTGGGTGCTCCAAATCAAAGTAAAACATATAAAAAACAGATATTTTAAAAAGTCAGCCTTTTTCATGCTAAAGGATAAGGGAGGGGTAAAACCCCAGACCCCCTATGGAGAAAACCATAAACCCCCTATGGAGATAACCATGTGTTAAACAGAGTGAGGTAGGTAATATACTTAAAATATATATAGAAAGTCAGAGAATATTTATCTGAGCAAGATACATACTTTTCTGTATAAGCCGGCAAAGGTGCATTTTGAGTTTTCGTACAACAATTTCAAGCAGATCTCTGCGATATGCAATCGCTGTCTGAATATAATGATGGCTTTAATTATTTATTGACAGTCGTAGATGTTAATAAATAATTAAAGCCATCATTATATAATCCTCGAGGACACAACATCCCAAAGTGCCATAAAGAAATAGGTTTTATATTAAACACTTCCCGTTGTCTGGCTGAAGCAACTCAACAACCTTTCTGTTGGGACCATTTGTTGTATTTCCGTCAGAGCAGAACACAAACAAACCATGGATTAAATGCATCCATTATTAACAACAGAGCGCTGTTTACTCCCGCCTTATTTACATTGTTCATTTATATGCAGGAGTCGCCTTTTCAGTGTTATCTTATTCATTACATTTTTAATCTTTGGTTTATATTGCAGAGCAGAGAGAACACAGGGCACAGATGCAGGAAGAGAGGAGGAGGAAGAAGAAGAAGCCAAAACAAAGCGAGGTCCGTCTCTCTGCAGGAGCCGTGGCACACACACGTGACAGACCACCAGAAAGCACATGGGTTCAGCTCACATCGAATAAGGCCTGCTTTTCCAAACGCTATGCAATCATTTACGATCTAAAAACATCCATTCAGATCACACGCCGGGCGGAGTCATTACATTTTAATGTTTTTAATTCCTGGCCCGGATCAGGAGCTTGATCGGCATCAGTTCAAAGGATCATGAGCAGGATCATTATTTGTAGACGAGGTGAGATCAATTCCAGCGTCTTGTAGTTTACACACGCACGCGCGCACACGCACGCGCGCACACGCACGCGCGCACACGCGCGCGCGCGCGCGCACACACACACACACACACACACACACACACACACACACACACACACACACACACACACATACACACACACACACACACACACACACACACACACACACACACACACACACACACACACACACACACACACACACACACACACACACACACACACACACACTGCTAATGGGAAGCAGACTGGAGACTTCAACAGAGGATGAGCTCATCTGCAGCTGGGCCACCGGAGGAAGAGGGTGACGACGGCGACTGAACATGCAGAAAACAGAGACTTCATGCTAACAGGCAGACCCAGCGGCAGACATACGTCTCTGGGCGGGCATTTGATGTACCAGGGCGGGGGCGGGCCCACCCCGAAACTTACATTTCCCGGGAAAACTGAATTGTCAACATGTAAGAAGTAGAAAGTACAGGTATTTGAGTTCAACATGTAAGAAGTAGAAAGTACAGGTATTTGAGTTCAACATGTAAGAAGTAGAAAGTTCAGGTATTTGAGTTCAACATGTAAGAAGTAGAAAGTACAGGTATTTGGGTTCAACATGTAAGAAGTAGAAAGTACAGGTATTTGTGTTCAACATGTAAGAAGTAGAAAGTACAGGTATTTGGGTTCAAAATGTAAGAAGTAGAAAGTACAGGTATTTGTGTTCAACATGTAAGAAGTAGAAAGTACAGGTATTTGAGTTCATCATGTGAGAAGTAGAAAGTACAGGTATTTGGGTTCAAAATGTAAGAAGTACCTAGGACCAGGTGGAGGGATTATATCTCTTCGCTGGCCTGGGAGCGCCTTGGGATCCCCCAGTCAGAGCGGGTTGATGTCGCCAGGGAAAAGAAAGTTTGGGGCTCTCGGCTGGAACTGCTACCCCTGCGACCCGACCACGGATAAGCGGGAGAAGATGGATGGATGGATGGATGGATGGATGTAAGAAGTAGAAAGTACAGGTATTTGAGTTCAACATGTAAGAAGTAGAAAGTACAGGTATTTGTGTTCAAAATGTAAGAAGTAGAAAGTACAGGTATTTGTGTTCAACATGTGAGAAGTAGAAAGTACAGGTATTTGTGTTCAACATGTAAGAAGTCAAAGTAAAAAATCGTCAGAAAAATAAGTAGTGGAGTAAAGTACTGATACCAGAAAAATGTATACTAAGTACAGTAACGAAGTATTTCCTACTCCACTACTTCCCACCTCTATAAAGGACAAGCAGGAAACAAAGAGGCTTCTGGGAAAGCAGGTATGTCTGAGAGCTTCCTCCACTCCTGCTAAGTGCGAGAACATTACTGAGCTGATAAATAACACAGAAAATGAGTTCAGGCTCCTCCGAAGTATGATGTCATCTGCTGCTTAAAGGTGGGGTAGGTACGTTTCAGAAACTCGAGTGTACTAAAATTTGAAAGTACACAGCCGAAAAGAATCCGCCCCTTCCTTCAGACTTCCTTACGGCCCGTCCACACAGCGGCGTGCGTTGACGCTTCCCCATTCACTTTGAATGGGGTGACGTCACTTTTAGCCGAAATGCATCGTGGGAAGCGACGTGGAGCGTAGCTGGCGTGGCTCGCTGCAAAAGTTGAGCAATGTTCAACTTTTGACGCCTCGGCGAGGCGTCAGCCAATCGAATCATATGCCAGTACAAGCTCTAGCCAATCAAACCGCTGCTTGTGTGTCAGGGGCGGGAGATTCATGTGATTGGTTGTTGGTCGAGTTTCAGACACGCCCGCCGGCAAGCGTCAGCGCACGCCGCTGTGTGGGCGGGCCGTTACAGAGCACCTCCTCCGACACACATGCACGCGCACATGACGTCAGCAGACTGGTGAAAGTGGCCGCCTGTTGCTGGCAAGTTGCACGCCCAATGAGGGCACGAGCTACATTTGTGCGTGCACGAGATGGAAGGCTGACAGACAGGGCGGCAATCTTGTAAAAATGTGTACTTTTTACAGTATTACGGCTTCCACAGATGACATTTTTTATGGGTTTTTTGTCCAAGCACTTCAGATAATCATTGCTCTCGGGATGTTAAGAGCATTCCATGCAATATAACAAAAAGTGTATCTCGAGCCGGTTTCTCAAACTTACCCACCCCACCTTAAAAGGGACAGACTGTGGTCCAAATATATATACACAAATGCACAGATTGAAACCTTTAATTTTGGTCTCAAATCCACATACAGTACAGGTCCCTCTCGACACAGTAACTCTAAATATTTAACAGTATAGTAAGTTAGTTGTTTTCTCGTGGTGTTAAAGATCTCAACATTAGAATATAAAAAAAAAGACAAAATCTGTGTTTTATATATTTTTTATTTGTGAGCATTATTCATCCTATATATTCAAACCCTTTACGACCCTAGAGAAAGCGGTCATTTCGATATAGGTGAAGGTGCATTTAATTTGGTTTCCTGTTATAGTGTTGCCCCCCTTTTTGCATACGTCATCATTTTTGGTCATAAATGCACTTTTTGACTGATTTTAACCAATGAAGGATCACAGTGACAGGACGCCATCTTAAGTCATATCAACGGACATTTTGACAGGAATCAATATAAAGTGAGACACGCACACACTTTCCCCCCAACTACAGCTTTGAAGAGATCAAAATGCACTGCCGCTGTCACGACTCAGCAGGTAAACAGCTTTGAAGGTGTGACTTTCTCAGAGAGGGGAGGGTCAGGTAAAAAGTTCACGTTTCTACCTGCAGTCAAAGATCACGAGAAAGTCTGAAAACCAAGCCGGCGAAAAAAAAATCCAAGTGATCGGGGGCAGAGCATCGAGGTGGCAGGCAGCATAAGAAGCAGACGATCTGACAGAGAGGGGATGCTGGTGGAGGCTGCAGGAGTGAAAGGTGTGAAGGTGAGGTGATGAGGATGAAGAGGATGAAGAGGACAGGAGTTAAACTGCAGGGCAGGAAGGAGGGGCCGCTTCTGAAGTAAACGGATCATTAGGAAGTAGCAGGCTGAGCTATCGTTAGCATGCATCGGGCTTCGCAGGAGGAGCTCTGCAGTGATAATGGGAAGAGAGCTGAATGCTTGGGTAACTAATTGTGATCATTTTAATGAGTTTGCAATCACGATTATTCATGATTTTACATCGAATTAAACATTTTAAACCATCAATCACGTTGCCTTGCCATATCATTATTATCAAATATATTTAAATAATTATTTGTTTCTTGCACCTCTGTAGTGATTTTGATCAAGTTATCCTCACATTTCAGTCACAATGTAACTTGGGGAAATACAGTAAGTGATGTTGATTAAAACAATCCGATGGAACCCCCCTGGGGTCTAGAGTAGACCCTGGTGGTGGTGAATGGATAGTTGGGTCGGTCTGAAGAGGAGGGGCTTAGCTTGACCCTGGATTAGAGGGACAGGAGGTGAAAAGGGGGGAGGGGGGTTGCGTCGAGTCCAGTCTATGGTCGAGTCACCCGAAATGACAGCTGTCCGAGAGGGGAGAGCAGACTTAAAAGGTTTGGCAGAGCGCTATGATAGGCTCTTGGGAATAGAGCGAGGTGATTGGTTAAGCTGGAGTGTGACGCCCCGATCCAGGGCCGGCCCTGACCAATTTGCTGCCCTATAGGCAAGATGTTAGCTGGCTTTAGATTTATTTTTCTTTATGGATATTTTACAAATCACTCCCCATTTCTTTCTTTCTTGTACTGTCAGTATTTTATACCTGTCTTTCACCTATTCTCTTATTTTTGTATAACTATCATGATCATATAAAGGTGTGCCTTTACCTCACTGAGCTGAGGTCATCAGAGCCTCTCAGTCGTTCAGGAGAGAGCTCTCTGAAGCTCTCCCCCCGCGGCCGCTTACACGGTAAATTCCAATGTTAATAAAAGCTGTATACGTTTTTTGGGAGTTTGATTTATTTGAAATGAACACTCACACAACATTGAAACCTATAATTGCACACTAAAACCATTATTTAAAAAAAAAGAACAATTTCACATAAACCTGGTTTTTACTGGGGCTGGGGCGGTTCAACTTGATTTTGGGGGGGGGTGTCATAGTTTATGGGCGCTGTACACAATTATGGTGTAGTTCTGTTAGTATAAGATAATAAGATGGACTTTGTTGATCCAACATCGGGAAATTGTGTTATGAAATTTACATTTTTTTTATTTATAACTTTTATTTTTTGGCGCCCCCTATGGGTTGATGCGCCCTTAGCATTCGCCTATGCCGAGGGCCGGCCCTGCCCCGATCACTTATTGAGAGGAGAGTAAATGAATGAGTAAAGACGGTCTTCCTGGTTGAACTTACGCTGAGCTTCATTTGCTGAACAATGCATGATACAACTTTGAGCAACGATTAGAGTCAATTCCCCTTATTGAAAGGCAAATCAAAGGCTCTCATTGACATGTGTACATGTGTAAGAAAGACAAGTTAAAGGAGGGTATAGAATTCAGATTGCTCTGAATCGTCTCGATAACCTTCGACACAAGGAGAACCACAGCAGCGTTAATCTTAAAATGTTTATTTTAATAAGGTGCTGGAAATATTCAACAGTCACATTTGTTCTTTTTCACAGAACAAGGACATTTATAACCACAGGGAGAGTGCTTTAACAATTAACAATACCTTTAACAATATATACAGATAAAAGAGTCACAGTGTGGTAGAGAGGGGGGGGGGCTGAACGCACAGCACTAGGCAATTAAGGCAACACGTCAAAAAAGGTACAAAGACAACCTTTTTCTGTACAAGGAGAGTAAAAAATAGAAAACAAGCACCAGGGAAGACGTTAAGGACCGCGGGACACACGGCAACACGTCCTATAGCTGCTGAACGAGACAGAGACAGACTATGGACATGCTAGAGAGTCCGTTTTCAATTTGCCTTCATGTGTTTCTTTGTGGTTTCGTCTGGAACTGGTTTTTGTCACCGCTCCAGTTTTGTCAGTCGAGGAATCCAAGAAAAAAGCGACTTCCTTTCTCCCTTCAGGTTTCGTCGTCAGCCGACTCATCGGAGACACCCGCTGGTGCTTTGGAGGAGGAGGAGGAGGAGCCGCTCGGCAATTACGACGTAATCCTCACGCCTGTTTAATAAAGTGATTTCCTTCAGGATTAAATCGTCACCAAACATCCAGTTTCAGCGACTGTGTTAGTGTTCAGACGTTTCCAATAAATACTGGCAAGATACGGAGTTTAAAAAGACCGTTAAAAAAAGTTAGATTTAAAAGCAAATCTCCCCAAAAATTGACACGATTATTCATAAATAATCAGTTCAGAATATTTCTCCTTTCCTCGGCCAGCATCCAGTCGTGAATTTGGTAAATCAGTTTTGCATAATATTCATCTGGAGAGGGCCATACAACATGATACAAGTACCTGCCTCTCAATGACAGTCTCACAGGTTTGGAGCAGCACTAAAACAGCAGGAGGGCGCCCGTTTAGCCTCAGCAATAATCCAGGCCTGCCGATTGGCTGACGAAGCTTTACTTCCTCGTTAGGGGTCGACACTCGATGCTGATCTGGAGTCAGAAGCTTGTTGTGTTTGTCAGCGTCAAGTGGCTCGAAAACACGATGAAAGAAATATGACATGATGTGTAAACAACGGCCTCTAACAGTCCGTCGTGCTGTGCCTGGTTAGGAACATTAATCCGTTTGTTTACACACAAACAGACTGAGAAACAAACAAAACAGGTACTGATGTGTTAAACAGTCACATGGCATCGAGACGTAGAAGAGTAAACAATCCATCACCACTGTTAGCAATATACATTTACGTCCTAAAATCTAAAATAAGAGTGTGGGGGTTTCCACTTTCCCTTCGCCTCCTCTTTGTGCAAGATTAATTATTTAGTCCTTAAGTGTTTGTTTGTTGTTGTTGTCCTCAGCAGTGTCACACGGAGACGAAGACGTCCAGGTAGAGGCGGTCGTACGACTCCCTGAAGAAGAGGATGAGGACGAGGCTGAAGAGACACGAGCCGGTCAGACACCAGTTCAACCACGACAGGTCTGGAGGAGAGAGAGAGGGAGAAAGAGAGAGAGAGAGGGAGAGAGAGAGAGGGAGAGAGAGAGAGGGAGAGAGAGAAAGAGAGAGGGAGAGAGAGAAAGAGAGAGAGCGAGAGAAGAGAGAGAGAGAGAGAGAGAGAGAGAGAGAGAGAGAGAGAGAGAGAGAGAGAGAGAGAGAGAGAGAGAGAGTTGTGGGTTAGATTTTAAGGTCTAGATCAGGGGTGTCAAACTCAAATACTCAGTGGGCCAAAATTAAAAAATGGGTACTAGTCGAGGGCCGGACTGGTTCAACAGGGCTGCTCGATTATGGCAAAAATGATAATCTCGATTATTTGGGTCAATAATTGATATCACGATTATCAAAAACGATGATCCATTTACTTTGAAAACATCCATTTATTGGAGAAAACATTTTTTAACAGTTGACTTTTTAACCCTGAACTTTAAGTATAATCCAACTGAAAACATTTATTTAAAATAAAATCATTTTATTTCGATTACGTTGTTTTCGTAATCGTTGCAAGCCATAATCGTAATTGCGATTAAAATACGATTAATTGAGCAGCCCTAGTTCAACGTTTATTGCAGAACTTATTGAAATGAACTTGTTGCACATATTAAACCTGGAACTAACAAAGCTTCAACTATTGCCTATAAAAATAACATTAAATAATCAGCTGTTTCATTTCTCACGGCTCTATCTGCAGCTTCTCCAGAGTCACTTCTTATGAGTACATTTCCCCTCAGGCCGACAGCAGCTTCAACAAACTATTCCCCTCAGAGAGAAACCAAACCTGCCCTGCTGTCGTGAGAGAAAGTGCAGAAGGAAGCATCCATTAGACTCAGTGTGCTGCTCTGATGCTAGCTCAGACACTTGGCATCTCATCTCGGGGGCAAGGTCATCAATGTGTGGGGTCCGGCTCTGAGCAGAGGAGACCCTCAGGATGGAGTGAAGGTGCAATATACCGGCGGGCCAGATCTAATAGGAATTAGAAGTTATCCTGCGGGGCGAAATTAAATCCACCACTTGAGTTTGACACATGTGGTCTTGACCAGTGGTTCTCAAATGGGGGTACGCGGACCCCTAGGGGTACGTTGGAGTACTGCAGGGGGTACGTGAGATTTATTTTTATGTTAATGAAAAATAAATAAAAAATGTTAGGGAAAGTAACGAAGTTTGAGCAGTGTGGGTTTTATATTAACAGTTACACATATTTCAAAATGCGAAGTGTAATAACTGCAGTTTGCCTCCCTGTCAGAATGACAAAGGTCCTCAGTGAAGCACGACGAGCCCATGTGTTTCACTACATTGTAGGTACATCTTATTAAAAAGAGCAGTTCAATGCAACTAATGTTGTCTCAGTGTTATTGCATGATATTAAAATCGGTTTGCCATGAATTTAGTGACGGATTGTAAACATTTGAAATGTAGCATTTAAGTGTTTCTCAGTTACAAAGTTGTTGTTTTAATAAATGATGGTGCAGCGCTGTACTGTACCTCTTTATGTAGGCATTTCTTCCCTAACAAATTGTTTTTCGCACTTCAGCAGGTCAACATTTCAAAATTGGGTTTTTTTGGGGGAAATCCTGCATAGCATACCAGTATACCTTTAAAGTGCACGCAGAGTATTATGTAAATCAACAAAATATCCTTTGTAGTGTTAACAGACAGAACAAAATGAATTATTCAGCCGGTGAAATCATAGATATGTGCATGTACGATAACTTAGAGAAATTGTTTAAAATCTGCCTCAGTACAAAAGGGACCGACCTGGAAACACGACCACAGCAGGTGAAATAATTGTGGATACTTTCATGTACAGTAACTTGAAAGAGAAAGGGCTTCAAATCTGCCTCTGACCGACCTGGAAACACGACCATATATGAACAATGAGCCATCAACATCCGTACATCCAGAAACCTAATGAAAGTTACTATGAAGTGACATGATGGACAATCAATCCCTGACATCCCATGCAGTAAATAAGCACCGCCTCACAAGCCGTCTTTCATAGCGATTCTGATTAATTCAATGCTCTCGGCCGTGTTCCTAATTTCCATTGACCTGCTCTTGAACCAAAGCGTGGTGCAGAATGAACCGTTTCAGTCTCAGCTCTGTTCAGGCTCCATTAAACCCAGGAGATCTTCATGGCTGCAGTAATGCTGAGTGCGGGTGGTATCTCGACTCATCAGCACACAGACGCTAATCTACCTATTTATATGAATAGTTATCACCACAATAAACCGTATTCCTTTGGAATCGTCTTCCATTTCATTTCAGATCCGCAAAGCTATTTCCGTTGACTCAAAACCAATCTCTTCGCATCCGTCTTCCTTGTCAACTAATTTCCATCACCTATATTTCAAATTCTGTTCTTGTACATATCATATTCTATTTATATATACCGTACTTTTCGGACTATAAGCCGCGACTTTTTCCCCCATTTTCTTTGTACAGCTAACGGCCACTAGGGAACCTCCTGAATCTATGGATTTCACAGGTAAAATTAACCACCTTTAACTCTACGGGCTCTAGGACCGGTCCGCGCCCGCCACCTTTAAGCGGCGGGCTCCAGCAGGAAAAGCTGGAGGCCGGAAAAGAGTGAGACAGGTATTGCGCCAAAGTGAAAGTGGAACCGAGAGACGGAACGAGAGCAAGACAGACGGACCATTTAGCTGCTGCGGCTTACATGCAGGCGCGCTTTATAGTCCAACAAGTACGGTATATAGACTTCTTGCACTATTTTGTATTTTTGAATTTTATTATATATGTTGCATTGTTGGAGGAGCTCAGGTCAGAAGAATTTAATTGCGTTTTCTCCACTGTAGCTTACGTGCATATGAGAATAAAACCTTTGAAATTGTGAAAGCTCTTCTTGTGCAGCCTGTGTTTCCCTATGCACCGACATCTCTCTCTGGACAGAAACAAACTCCAATCAATAGGCTTTCTTCTTCTCTCAAAGAGTCTCTCGCAGTGCAGCACTCGCAGGTGTCTGAGGTGTTTGGGTCCTGACAGAGAAGTTAAGCAGAATCTACGGTGCGCGGCGAGGGCCAAACTTCTCAGCCACGACGGACATTGACAGCCGGCAGCTGCTCGATAACGAGGCCGACTGCATTCAGAGGAATCGGGCGGTAACACTCTGCAGGCACTATGTACACCTTTGTTCAACAGAAGATAATACATCATAAATACTACACGACAAAGACAACGGCATATTCACACATGACTTGCACTACCTGCACATCCCTGTATACGTATCAATATATACTTGTATACATTGATTGTTGTGTTTTTATCTAAAGTGTGCATGTGTAGAAATGTGTCTGTTGATTGTGTATATATAGGATATACATATTTTATACATATTTCAATATATATTTGTATTCGGGATTGAGGGAAACGGTATTTCGATCTCTCTGTCTGTACACACAAACTGAACGATTGACAATAAAGTTGACTTTGACTTGTACACAGACAACTTATGGCCATCGCCGACACTTAGAGGTCTCCTATTATACTATTTTTAGGCATATATTGTAGGTCACAGATATATAAAAAACATGTGTCTGAAGCTTTGCTCAAAATACCAAACAGATCACCCATTCTAGCCTCGTATCCCTCTATTTCAGCCCTGTTACTAAAGTGCTGATTCTGGGCATAAAGCTTTAAAATAAATGCTGCCGTGATTAAACAGCATATGTTCTAAACCACATCAAGGATTCTCTCTGAAACAGTCTGGAGCTCAAAGGCTTTCTCTCTTGCGGGTTTAACACAAGGCGAGTTCCTTTTTACTTCCTGCTTCTTCACACACATGCTCTCCAGCACAGGTTAGCTCTGAGTGCTAGCGATGCTAATGTCAACACAGACCATATTACGTCCAAAACACGTCGTGCATTGTTTCTGATTGGGCCGTGGGTCTAAAGCCAGCCCACATTTCAGATATGACGTCATATCGGACGCAAATCTGGATCAGCTCCGTTGTAGCCCTGTTTTTAGAGATTTGGGTACGGAGGAAAAGAGAGAGGGTTTTATTTCCTGACGCTTTGTGAGTTGCCTGACACACCGGGGACACATGGTTATGTAGAAAATACATCAAAGTGCATTTTGCATGATAGGTCCCCTTTAAACTAATTACATTTGATTGTTTGATCGACATCGGCAGTAATGAGTGTTTGTACCAGATGTGTCTCAACTCACACCGGCTCCACCAATCTCAATTAGCCAACCCAGGCCTGAAGATTGTTCCTGATCAATGCATGAATAGATTGCTGCTCGGATTGTAAATGAAGAGGTTTGGCAAGAAGCCTTTGTGCTTGATGCTTCGCTGCTTGAAGGAATGAAAATGAGAGGTGTGAAGATGAGAGAAACGGATGAATGGAGGAGGTGCAGAGGAGAGGGATCTGTTGAAGGAGCCTCATCAATCAGCAGAGATGCAGCCGGACAGCAGGTTTAATTGAGTTGTGTTTATCTGACCCGCCATCTTCTCTCTCCGTCTCACTCTCTCACTCTCTCACGTGCAAACACTCGTAAAAAGGTTGCAGAACACAGCCTGGGTCGCTTCAAACGAATGCCGATGTCGAGCTGGGTAATTTTAGTAATTCAATCAGCTGATGTGATAAAATTGGACGGGCGGTGGAATTGCTCTCCTTCTGATCTTTGAGGGACTCGATTGGAGCGAAGTTTGGAGGGAACAGTTGAAGTTTGAGCGGACTGAGATGAAGGGAGAAGAGTAGAGCAAATTAGATACAAGAGAGAAGTCACTTTTCTCTGATTTCTGGAGGCCACTCAGTTCACCACTCTGCCTTACATGTGATTACAGAATTGGATTATAATGATCTCTTAAAGGGCAGATACATCTGGCTTGAGCGGTGCTATGTTCTGCTTTTACTCAATTAATGTAATGATTAGGGTTCACACTGATTGCTTAAGCACTTTGAAGAGCTTTATTAATGGCTGATTAATAAGAGGTGGATTGATAAAAGTAAGACTTATTGCTTATTTTCTTTTCTTTTGCAAATTGGACGATGGCGTCATTTGGAAAACTAAAATGGCGTTTACATGCTCCAAGATGGTCTAGAGTTTGAAAGGGTTTTTTCCAGCTTTAGTGTGTTCATGAGGTTAAAGTCATAGCATGGAAACAAGATGGACGCTGCAAACAAGTTATGTTGTATATTATTACTCAAAACGTTTAAAAAAAAGTGTAACGGTCATGTACTGTGGACAATACCCACAGGAGCAAGTTCAGGTGAAGTGTCTTGCCCAAGGACTCAACGGCTTTACAGACGCAGCAGCGGCGGGGATCTGATTATCAACGCACAGCCCACTGCGCCACTCTTCACACCTCAAAGTCATCAAGGCGCTTTACAAGCACACATTACACACATATCATACATGTAACGGTCATGTACTGTGGAGAGTACCCACAGGAGCAAATTCTGGTGAAGTGTCTTGCCCAAGGAAACAGTGGCGGCGGGGGCGGGTTTCGAACAGGAGTTCCTCAACACCCCCTTGAGCTGATAATCGACGCACAGCCCACTGCGTCACTCCGTCCCCGGTTAGCGGTTTCCATGTTATTTTTCCGGCGTTAACAGCACATCTGTCAGTCGTCACCACACTTTTACGACACCACGTGAATGCAGTACAAATGCCCAGTATCAAAATGTTATCCTTAAAAAATTAAATGTTTCTATATGATTCCTATATTCTCCAAAATGTAATGATTCTTCCTTGGCCCATGCTTCACGTTTCCATACAAATCAGACGGACCCTGAATCGTAACTCCTTGGCGAACGCTATTAATAAACAAGTTGCTTTGTAAGCTTAAAAAAAAGCTGATTTTCCATATTCTGCACTCCAACCATAAATATCTAACTCAAACTTCCAAACAACTGTTGCTGTAAATCATCAAAAAGAAGTTGGAAATCAAACAGATATGAAATATTCAGATCATATATTATGCAGATAGTATTTATGCTATGCTAGAAAAATAGAATATTGTAAAGCTAGGCAAGTTGGGGGAGAACATCGTCGACAACCGTGCTGCATTTTTAAACTGAACCAAAACAATTGTCCATCAGCCATTCATGACAAATCCATTGATCGCTGCATGGGTCCACACCGGAGACGAGCTGCAGACGAAGACAGAGACGAGCTGCAGATGAAGACAGAGACGAGCTGCAGATGAAGACAGAGACGCGCTGCAGATGAAGACGGAGACGAGCTGCAGATGAAGACAGAGACGCGCTGCAGATGAAGACAGAGACGAGCTGCAGATGAAGACAGAGACGCGCTGCAGATGAAGACGGAGACGAGCTGCAGCTGAAGACAGAGACGCGCTGCAGATGAAGACAGAGACGAGCTGCAGATGAAGACGCGCTGCAGATGAAGACGGAGACGAGCTGCAGATGAAGACAGAGACGCGCTGCAGATGAAGACGGAGACGAGCTGCAGATGAAGACAGAGACGCGCTGCAGATGAAGACAGAGACGAGCTGCAGATGAAGACAGAGACGCGCTGCAGATGAAGACGGAGACGAGCTGCAGATGAAGACAGAGACGCGCTGCAGATGAAGACGGAGACGAGCTGCAGCTGAAGACAGAGACGCGCTGCAGATGAAGACAGAGACGAGCTGCAGATGAAGACGCGCTGCAGATGAAGACGGAGACGAGCTGCAGATGAAGACAGAGACGCGCTGCAGATGAAGACAGAGACGAGCTGCAGACGAAGACAGAGACGAGCTGCAGATGAAGACAGAGACGCGCTGCAGATGAAGACAGAGACGAGCTGCAGACGAAGACAGAGACGCGCTGCAGATGAAGACAGAGACGAGCTGCAGCTGAAGACAGAGACGCGCTGCAGATGAAGACAGAGACGAGCTGCAGATGAAGACGGAGACGCGCTGCAGACGAAGACGCGCTGCAGATGAAGACAGAGACGAGCTGCAGATGAAGACAGAGACGAGCTGCAGATGAAGACAGAGACGAGCTGCAGATGAAGACAGAGACGAGCTGCAGATGAAGACAGAGACGAGCTGCAGATGAAGACGCGCTGCATATGAAGACAGAGACGAGCTGCAGATGAAGACAGAGACGAGCTGCAGATGAAGACAGAGACGAGCTGCAGATGAAGACAGAGACGCGCTGCAGATGAAGACAGAGACGCGCTGCAGATGAAGACAGAGACGAGCTGCAGATGAAGACAGAGACGAGCTGCAGATGAAGACAGAGACGCGCTGCAGATGAAGACAGAGACGCGCTGCAGATGAAGACGAGCTGCAGATGAAGACAGAGACGAGCTGCAGATGAAGACAGAGACGAGCTGCAGATGAAGACAGAGACGAGCTGCAGATGAAGACAGAGACGCGCTGCAGATGAAGACGAGCTGCAGATGAAGACAGAGACGAGCTGCAGATGAAGACGAGCTGCAGATGAAGACAGAGACACACTGCAGATGAAGACAGAGACGCGCTGCAGATGAAGACAGAGACGCGCTGCAGATGAGAAGACTGCCGTCACACCTCAAGATACTGAGATAAGCTTCGTGTAAAGAAAGACATCATCCATCAGCAGAGCTGCTCGAACAGAGAGGGGCTAATAACGCGGGGAATGATTCTTTACAAAACTTAAAGTGCTGTAGTCGTGTGTGATTTTAAATAGCATGGCAGATGTAAGGGTTCGCCGAGACGCCAATGTCGCCAATCGCCATGATGGTGCAGTCCAACGTGTAAGGATGAACTGTATGCTTAGAAAGTGTGTGGCATGCACACCTCTAGATGCACCACTATCTCCATAGAAACGCAGCTTCAGTGCAAAGCCATTTTAACACTTGTCGGAAGAATCAAATGGACAGTGACGTATCTCCAACGAGGCGGTTTGGGGAGTTCTTCTCTGTGTTAGAGCTTTACTCGCTACATGGTGTACTTTGAGGGTTCTGACTCTGCACACCGTTCACATGCAGAACAACCTTCATAACAACAAGGGGACGGGTGGTAACCGGAAAAGCCTGACATGTCACCTTTAAAGTGTTGCTTCTCACTCATGATTCAAAAATGTCTCTAAAAATCAAAACAGCAAAGGAAGAAAAGGCTTTTCATTCTCTCCGGTGAGACATAGCTCTACAAAGGGAGGCTGTTTGTTTTTAAACACCTCCACACTCTTAACAGGGGGTAGAAAAAGTTGCTCTGCAAAGGCATTTTCACTTCTGACGAGAATGCAAAGTTTAGCAGAAAGGAAAAAAGACTTTTGGGGAATAAAGAAACGTGGCAATTATTTCTCAGAGCTGAATAATTCCCCCATGCAGGAGGCTCGAACAGCTGAACACCCTCCCTATCTTCCTCCTCCCCCTCCTCCAAACCTTTGAGGCTCTTTCGCTCCACAATACCTCTCTGCTGCTTTGTATTCTGCCCGATGCACCGCGAATAAATGATAGCAGATGAAATCGAAAAAGAGCGACAAGCGCAGCTATATTGGCCGAGAGGCTCCATTCGTGTGTCTGAGTCACATGGTTCAGAGCGTTTGGGGATTTCAGAGACAGGACAACAGAGTCCGGAGGGTTCTTGTCGAGCGCACTGAACCAAGACCGGCCTCTCATGGATATTCAAATGGACAAGCAGGTAAATTCATAAACGCCTCGCCATAAGAATTCATAAGAAGGCAAGCGGGCAGCCGAAAGGAAAACCCCCATAAAAATGAACTGGAAATCTTTTAAAAAAAAAGAAAAGGCCAGGGCTGCCAATTTCTCAATATCTGGAGGTGGAAGGGATTTGAAAAGACGAGGCTCATGCAGAATTCATTAGTTTTAAATACTGCATTATATTTGCTCCATCCATTATGGGACCAGAGAGAGGGAATTACAGTAATGAGACGACCCGGCAGAACACTTCCGATGGGAATTAACATATCGATCTCTGCAGGCTGAACTGAATACAGTGGGTTTCTGGCAATGCATATATCATATTTCTATCAAAACGTGTCGATACATTTAGTCCAAATATAATAAGAAACAGCTGGAGATGAGCAATGGGCGATACTGACAATCTGAAAGGAACCTTGCATAATCATATTGATAAAGTATTACGGTGCAATTAATGCAATATTAGTTGTTTTTTTCAAAACTACAATTTGTTTTTTGGATTAATTTAGTTTTTTAAGAATACAACATATATGTACTAACCTGGATTTTTGTACAGATGGAAAACCAACAATATGTAATGTCATTTCAACAGGATTTCCACATTTAATGACCAAAACAAATCATTATCGGCTTACAAATTGTAGTGGAGTAGAAGTAAAAAGTAGCATCAACTGAAACAACTCCGATAAAAGTAAAAATTGTACGTCAGTAAATGTACTTCATGACTATCCACCACTGAATAATTAATTGATACCGTTTATAAAGTACTACAGTCCAATGAAAACAAGATTAGAATACAAAATATATACTAAACCAGATTTTTTTACAGATGAAAAAACTCGATTGCAACTAAATTTCGACTGTAAATTAAAAACAATTCCTAAAATGATTTAGTTTTTTAAGTGACATAAACTTGCATCTAATAAAGCTTTCGTTATCTAGTATTTGGCAATTTAAAAATATCATTATGTTATTTATAAATGCCCTTGTATGGCACTTTTCTACATCCTTTTACACATTTTCCTCCAATGCACACACACATTCACACACACCGAGCTGCTGTCTATTTGTTAACTTGAATTCAGTGTTTTGCCCGAGGCCACTTCCACATAAGGAGTCAGGGTACGATTCACCATCCTAACGACAACACAAGTACCATTTACTGTTCATTGTATTAAGCTAGCCCCGACGAGCTAGAAAAGACAACATTTGAACAATAAGGGGGACTATATTTGATATATACCACGAAAAGACGAGACAACAATTAATTAATCCAACCACCGAATATGCCTGAAGTCTGATGTATTTCTGTGGGAATCAATTCAGCTTGAAATACTCACTACAACACCAAATGTATATAAATCTGCCTCTGACAACAGTCCGAGACAAATGCTCTACTTACACCTGTGTGAGTAATGTTGGTTAAAAATAAAGAGCCCAGCTGTTCTGGGGAATTTGCAGAAACCTTGGAAAAAATGATACTCTGTTACGATCAGTTTTTTCATCTTCAATGGGAATTGAAGACTTTTCTAGAATAAAATGTAATTTGTTGCTAGAAAATGGGAAGAAGTGTGTGTGTGTGTGTGTGTGTGTTCAAGGTTCTTTATCAAACTAACATAGCTACAGAGTAATTATGTGGTTGAAAATCTTAGGTCACAGGCTTCTCCAACAATGCAACACAATCATACAGATAAGCAGACAATATTAACCAATGTTAAAATATACTATATTAAAAGTAAAACAAAAACAGCCTATCTCACGCTCCAATGTGCTCGAGTGAGGGAACGATGGAGCGTGAGATGGGCCGGAGAATCGGAGCGGTACTGCAGTCGCTTTACCGTGTGACGAAAAGGGAGCTGAGCCAGAAGGCAAAGCTCTCTGTCTACCGGGCCATTTCCTTCCTACCCTCACCTCTGGTCATGAAGGATGGGTCACGACCGAAAGAACGAGATCGCGGCCGAGATGCACCGAGTAAGGACGCCACCTGGGCGCCTCACTAGCACTGGTTCCAGGCACGTCCAGCTGGGAAGAGACCGAGGGGTAGAGGCTAAACCTGTTTTCCAGAACCAATAAATGGGCTGAAACTGAGACACACAGATGGAAAGCGTTGCGAGACAGTCTAACACTGTTGGTTTTGGGTTATTTTATGGAATCTTCTGACAAAAAGAAATAAAAGGCAAATCCTTAAATACTATATATGTTGCTATTATAATGTCAAAGTTACTGAAGCTCACATCATGATGTCGACATGAGTCTTCTGCTCTAACAGCTCTAACCGGTGTGTTTCTACGCGCTCATCTCATCGCCCGCAGTAGATTGAACTCTGTGACGGAAAGCTCGGATGCATCGTGCTCTCCGAGACGGCGGGGGAAGTGAAGGAAAGAGCGGCAAAAGCCTCCGTCGTCTCAGCTTGATCTTCTCTTCTCTGTCGCATGGAACTGTCAGGATCCACCTCGGCACATCACACACACACTTTGCTTCGCCCACACACACACACACACATCTGTGTTGACGCTCAAAAGCAACTGTGCACCCACACAGGAACACAAAGTGCAAACACACATTCATACCAAGCAGTCTGAGGGAGATTTGTCAGCGGAGGATACATCATGTATTCTTTATGACTGTGTGTGTGTGTGTGTGTGTGTCTACTTTAAGCTCTGTCTATCCACACCTGGCATATATCTCTGTCGAATCTATGATTTATCACCACTCTGACATTCCATCGGCTCAGGGATTTAAAAATACATTGCTTGTCATCTGGATCACTTTTTTGGACAGTTTGAGTTATCCCACAGCTACTGTGCTTATGCCTTTATTTGATAGTGACGGTGAGGAGAGACGGGACCTGTGGGGTACTGTGGGTAAAGAGAGTGGGTGGGCGGACACTGGGACAGCTGGGACTCGCTGCTCAGAGTATTTGTGCCCTCAACACCCCTACTGTTCTATAACTCAACTCAACAGCCCTCCAGCTTCACTCTCCCCTTGTTAAACTTATCCAGTCATACCTGCATCTGCTTTGGTTTTTAAAGGTGGGCTATTATAAGTGTCGGGGTGTTCCCTTTCCTGTAGTGTGTCATATAGGTTTTAGTGCATGTACATGGTCTGCAAAGGCTACAATCCCCGTGTTCCCTGACATCAGTATGGAATACAAAGCCTTTATCGTCATGGTACAAAGATATACAACGAGATTTGGAGTTACCCAGTCACAAGTGCACAGTAAACGACAACAGACAAACAATAATAAAAACAGTAGCACAGACGACCGTTAACCAAATACAGGGGGGAATAATAGTTAAGAACAATGGCGTTAAAAGCTGCTTATGAGTTAAGTAATTAACAGAGTATTAATGAAGTATGTTATACTTTCGTCTCTATTGGCTAGCTCTCCAACACATTGGACGTGATAGGCTAAGGGGCGGGACCTCTCTAAACGGTTGACCAATCACTACAGAGCCGGCATATTTCAAAGGTGGGCAGTTACAACAACTAAAGAGCTAATAGAATGGCCATTGGTTACGTTGAAGAAATCACCACATTTGTGAACAACAAAATCCATGATTTTCAGACAACAAAAAAGGTTTGATATAAACAGGCCAGCTAACCAATCAGAGCTTGTTTCAGACAGAGGGTGAACATAACCGTACGTCGCAGTGTCAATATGGATGTATTTTTGGATGCATGTCATTCAATTGTTTGAGACTGGCTGTCATTTCTACTAGCGAGCCCCGAGGGCTGTTTATTTCAGACAATGGTAATATCCACCTGCACTGACAGGAATAACTAGGATACAGGATCAAGATAGAGCAGCTTTCAGGAGACTGGTAGCATTCAGAAGGACGCTCATGAATATGTATGAGCGGCTGAGAAAGTATATCTCTTATTTACTGAACATTTACTGAAGCAGACAGACGGAGTGTGTCTGATTGGGGCCTAGCTCACTGCAAAGGTTAATGTAACCGAAGACAGGCGGGCAAAGATCACGCGCACGCACACACGCACACACACACACACACACACACACACACACACACACACACACACACACACACACACACACACACACACACACACACACACACACACACACACACACACACACACACACACACACACACACACACACACACACACACACACACACACACACACCACACACACACACACACACACACACACACACACACACACACACACACACACACACACACACACACACACACACACACACACACACACACACACACACACACACACACACACACACACACACACACACACACACACACACACACACTGAATGCCAGAGAATGACTATGTTAAATGTTGCGGCCAACTGGAAGATAAATATGAGGCCGAATGATAATGGGGAGTTTTTCTCTCTGTGTGCTGATTACGTGAATTGCATTGCAACCTACATTTCCCACCGTCCGCCTCTTATCGGCGGAATCTGCAGAGACTAGAAATAAAACATTTTGGAAATAATGAAGCCTGTGGGTTTTGGGAGGCTGGGAAAATCAGTTTGGAACAACTTGCCAAAAAAGGCCATAATAACACAATAATTCTATGTTTAAAAAAAATATGATTTAAAAAGTGCTGTAAATATGTAATGTTTTATTCTATCATTTTCGTTTTGTTACAATTATAATTGATTTTTTTCTTCTTCTTCTTATAATTAATGCACACAATGTACAAAATACCTTGTTTTTTATTACTGTACATATTTTATTCCAATTCTATTTCAATATAAATACTGCTATATTTTTTTTTATAATTTATATATATATATTTTCATTATAGTCTCTTCAAATAGTTTTCTATCTGTGTTTACATTTCTATGTTTTATTTTAATGTATGCACCCACAACACCAAGTCAAATTCCTCGTATGTGTTACCCGGCAATAAACCTGTTGCTCAATAGGACTCTGATTCTGATTATCAATTGATGGAACCTGGACTGCCGTTTCAGGGGCGGTTCTAGGGGGGGGCTTTGGAACCCCCTGAAAATGAAAGGTTTATGATGAAACGATTACTTGGCTGACAGAATAGGCAAGGCAAGTTTATTTATATAGCACCTTTCAACACAAGGCAATTCAAAGTGCTTTACAAAAAATGAAAGACATTCAGAAAATTTAAAATCAGTCATTAAAAAGAAAAGATAATAAAATAAACATTAAGGAAAAGTACATGGATAAAAGTTACAGTGCAGTTTAAGATGTGAATAGTTCAATTAAAAGCAGCGACAAAGAGAAAAGTCTTCTTGCTGGATTTGAAAGTAGTCAGAGTTGCAGCGGACCTGCAGGTTTCTGGGAGTTGGTTCCAGATGTTTGGAGCATAATAACTGAACGCTGCTTCTCCATGTTTAGTTCTGACTCTGAGGACAGAAAGCTGACCAGTCCCTGAAGACCTGAGAGATCTGTCTCTGGGGACAGGAAGCTGACCCGTCCCTGAAGACCTGAGAGATCTGTCTCTGGGGACAGGAAGCTGACCAGTCCCTGAAGACCTGAGAGATCTGTCTCTGGGGACAGGAAGCTGACCAGTCCCTGAAGACCTGAGAGATCTGGATGGTTCATCATTACATCAGAAATGTAATTTGGGCCTAAACCATTCAGTGCTTTATAAACCAGCAGCAGTATTTAGAGAATAGGCGGAACTAACGTTATTTGTCTTTCTAGTCGGACCCATTAGAGCGTAAAAACTGTAACTATAAGTACCTGAAATATATATGTGTACCAATAACTGTATTGCATTGTTTTCTTATACGCAATTACTTCATACCGTCGTTGTCTTTTTCGTCCAGCATTTATTGTATTATTTGGATGAAAATGGTGACCAATGACCATGCATCCTACAAATACAATAAAATAAAGTAGATGCCCTTTAGATATTTACATACGTTAAACACTACAGCAACAGGGAGTCTTGTTTTCTTACCTGTACAGTAAAAGGTGAGGAAGAAGAGCAGCAGGCCGGTGACCAGGTTCCCGAGGAAGGTGACCAGTCCGCAGGTGATGCCTTCAGGGACCGGGTACACAGTCTCGATGAAGAGCTCGAAGAATATTGGCACGCTGCTGTTAATGAAAATGCCCACCAGGATGCAGGAAGTGTACAGGATGGCTGTGAAAGGATAAAGAAAAAGATAGTTCAACAACAATAAGTCACAGTTTAATTAGGAGCTGTGATGGAATATGGGAATCAAATCCCATGGGAGCAACTCTTTTTAAAAAGGGATGGCGCACCCATCAGGTTTATGCAACAGCAGAGGTGATTTACGGCTTCCCGCTGAACCATTTGTTCTCAGCAGCGCAGATTTATGAACAACCCTCACCCTGAAACAACATTTCATTTAGAATCCCTTAAGGTGGCACTTTACCACACACAAAAACAAAATATTGTAGGTGTACGGATGGAAAAAAGCCAGCTGGCAAACAAAACAACATCCTTCCCGAACGCCACCCTCACCTTTCACCACGCGCTTCAGTTTATATTGGTTACATCAGTAATGCATATACAGTTGTAGAGAGTAAGAACATTTACTCACTGTACTTAAGAACCATTTTGTGGTATTTAAAGGTGACCTATCATGCTATATTTGAACAATATATTGTTGTGCCATACCTATATAAAGTATATAAATAGTTATTTTTTCAAAATACCAAACAGATCCTGCATTTTAGCCATGCCTCATTTCTCTCTATTTGCTCTTTCCAGCCCTGTTTTTGCAGGGGGCTGATTCTGTGAGCTGCAGCTGGCCACGCCCCCTTGCAGGAGAGGGGAGCGTGCTCTGAGATCAGCTGCTGGGCTGTCAGAAGAGGGGGAGAAAAAGAGATCTCCGTCCTCCGTGTTTTATTCTTATATGATTATATAGAGTCATTATTCATTTGTTTTAAAGCTCAATAAATAACAAAGAAGACCTTTGACCGCACTTTTCCAATTTTGTCCGGAATATTTAAACTTTAACGGACATCTTGACCGGCGGAAAAAAATCGAACTGAAACTCTGCCGCACGGCCCCCTCGTTCCTTGGAAGAGGCAGAGAGGTGGGTGTTTGTCATCTGCTGGTGGACTACCGGAGAGAATTACAGTGCTTGCCTCGACGGGGAGGGATTGCATTGAATTACAGGAGCAAACGCTTGCCTCGGGGAGGGAGAAAAAGAGCCACAGCGGAGAATAAACAGAAGGGCAACCATGGCAACCATGCACGGGAAGTCTTCTTCGCTGCTTTTGTGGCAGACTACAGCGCCACTTACAGGCCTGGCATATGTAATACAGCGTCTCCAGCGCTTTCGAGCAGCAATGGCCGGCCGTGGCCCAACCCCCCATTCCCCTGATAGGTGGAGAGTTGACCACTCAGCGGAGCACCACTTCTGTGACGTAGAAAATAATTCAAATCTGGATCAGTCTGTATCTGATCCGTTGCAGCCCCGTTTTTAGAGATTTGGGTATGGAGGAAAAGAGAAAGGGTTGTGTTTTCTGACACTTGGTGAGGTCCCTGAATCACCGGGGACACATATTCATGTATAAAAGACGTACACAAGTGCATTTTTTTTTGCATGATAGGTCCCCTTTAATTTCCATTTTGTGCTTTTTATACTTCTAATACAGGGGTTTTCAAAGTGTGGGAAGGTGAGCCTCCTCTCAGAGAACATTTATGACCAATAACCAATTATTATTGCTATTATTACTATTATTGTTGTTGTTGCTATAATGCAGGGGTATTCAATTCCATTTCAAAGAGGTCCAGTAAGAGAACATTTCATTAAATGCTCTGTTTTCGGTGTCTAGCTTTCTCTTTGTGTGTTTGAGTTCGAATCTATCATGCAGACTCACTGACTGCACCCATTTGATTGGCTGAGTAGCGTCACCTCCTTAAAACATTAAACAATAACTTTTTAAAAACCTTTTTATCTTTTAAACATTTTTAACATGTTCCATATCTTGGATAAATCCTTCTATGCTCCCGGCAACACACTAATATTAACAAAAAATATATATCAGAATACATGGCAGTATAAAACCAGCTGCAAAATTAAAGTGATGAAGACATCACCAAATACAATCCAGTGATATAGTAAACATTCATTAGGAGATGGGCCCTTCTGCTCAGCAAATATTTAGAGTTGTGGTACTTAAAGTGTATTTTGATGACATTTCTCAGCAGTAGTAAGTCAAAAAGCAATTACAGGACACAGTCACAGTATTTTCTACACCGTGTTATTACTACTTTTCTTAAGAACAAGATCTGAGTTCGTACGAAGAAAGCATCAACGTTTAAAACCAAGCACTTCTTAAAACACACTACATTACGAGAGACTTTTCAATTGCACTATCATTTCACTTTTGGTGATATATTGCTACTTTTAGGTCACAGAATTAAGATGCAACTCGTGTCATGGATTGTACACTATATTAAAAAAGTAATGTCTTAATCTTTTGCCAACATTTGTAGACATCCCATATATAGGCATGGTACTGTCCGTCCGCTTGTTTAACTTTAACAAATCAACCTCCATTTTGATTCTCGACAAAATACATTAAGTCAAGCGCTTTTAATGACCCATGTCTCGAGTCAAAAGCTTTGATATGTCCACCTCATATTGACCCCCTCACAGGGACCTGAGGGGACATATTCTAATGTTACTACACTGAGTTGTTTAAAAGTACTTTTATGGATATTATAATGGAAACTAACAGGCTTTACCAAGGAGTACAGTCTTTCTTTAACAAATCAACCTCAACATAAATTCAAGCGCTTTTAATGACCCATGTCTCCAGTCAAAAGATTTCCACCTCATATTGACCCCCTCACATGCTCGCTGTGTGTGGATCTGATCCCAGCAGGAGGGGCCTGAAGTGAGACGTGTGTGTGAGAGTGGATATTCTCGCAGATTAAGCCATCACGGCTCCCTCCATCTCCCTCATCACAGCAGGTTGGTCCGAACGAGCTCCCATTAGCCTGCACGTCTCTTTAATCTCAGATCCTCCGGGGTCCTCCCGCCCGGCAGCCGTCCCCCTGCCCGTCTTTATTCCCCTCTAATGAAGCTCTGATATCAAACACGCATGGCGCTCTAACCATCTTATCGAATAAGGCTATCTGATTCCCAGAGGGCAGAGAGAGGTGTCTTTGGAAGAGAACATGTGGAGATCACAGCGGCAGGGGAACATGGGATGTGTCGTGTTGGATCCAAGAGAAGATTTTTTTTCTTAGAGAAAGTATGTTGGGGCAGATATGCTTTTTTTTAAGGTACATTTTTAACGTCATCCTATATTCTTAAATGTTGTTATATGCAAGTTTTTATCTTATATGTTTATGTATGGTTTCTTAATGTTTAAGTGTGGAGAGCTGAACGTAATCTTTTCCTTTTAGTACTTCTTATAACACACTATATTACGAGAAATGTAATATGTGCATTAAGTTGCGATAATAAAAACAACAATTTCATATATTCATTTGACTTCAATTTGGATAGTTCAGAATCATATAAAGTTGATCTGAGGATATCAAGGATGTTATATAAGGGTAGGGCACAATCTGGTGCGAAACAGTCCCATTGGGATTTTGGTGGAAGATATTGCGATATGCGATTGCAATATAATAAAGAAATGGACAGACGACTGATCAATTTAATACAGTATGTGTATTCCTCAAGAAATACAGACAAAATAAACGTATCCTAATAAAGGCAAAAGCTAAAACATGTGTAATCGTGCAGCTTTTTATAGAACCACTTTGAAACAATTACATTTTAAAGGACCCATGTCATGCTTTTCCGGTTCCCGTCCCCTTGTTGTTATGAAGGTTTCTCTGCATGTAGACGGTCTGCAGAGTCACAAACCCTCAAAGTACACCCTGTAGCGAGTAAAACTCTAACACAGGAAAGACCTGTCTAGCTGCCCCAGACCGCCTCGTTGGACATTTCTCTTTTTCCATTGTTCTTGGGTTTAGTGACGTATTTTGTGACCAATCTGCGGACTTCCTCACACACACACACATTCGGCGGGACGTTGCGAGGCTCGCTGCTGCGAGGGAGCTGGCTCACTGGTGTGGGGTCGGCGAGACAGCGAGACACCGCGGAACTCAGCCTGGGCACACACACAAACTCCCAGCCAGGCTGCGGGTGTGTGTGTGTTCGGGCTGGGCTTCGCTCTCGCTGCCTCGACGGGGGGGGGGCTCCAACAAGCCGTGTGGACAGAGAGTGAACACACACTATACAGAGATGCTGTGTGAGAAACCAATGTGAGTGTGGAACATTGAACAATGTAAATCTATTCTAGTCGACCTCAACAATGGAATTATGATCAGTAGAAATGGCCACGACATGGGACCTTTAAACTTGTTCACAGAGAGTGTAGGTGCCATAATGCTACTTAGCCCAAGTTCATTATTCGTATCATTATTATTATTTGTTTACGTTACTTTTATTTGTTTGTTGAGCTCTTCCGGTAATTGTCCCATGGGTGTGGTTTGTGTATATAAGTCGCCTGTTTCATGTCGAGTGCGGATGACAGAGGGTGAGCTTGTGCTGTTGACCGTTTTGTCCGTGGTTACTGCATTTTAATTTTGCTTATTACATTTTGTAAAACTATCTTGCTTCAGTATGGACTTTCTCTTTGTAAACGCGTCGCAGCTTATCGCCACGCTCAGCCTCTCGGCGACTCAAACTGAACTGGGAATTGAGCCGCCACAGAGAGCATAGATTACACTGATCTGTGTGTGAGCTACTGACAATGCCATACCCAGATAAAGAGGTGTTTGGCAGACTGCACCCCCCTCCTGTATGCTATGGCAGGTGGATGAAGTTGGAGCAGTGTGAGACAGAAGGAGAGCAGAGCCAGGACCCACAGAATGATGATGGATGACGACGACGACGACTGGTGCAGGTAGGATTATTGTTTTGGAAACGGGTTGAACACTAATGGATTGCTTCTGCTAAATAGGTACCAAATACACCCACATATATGCAGCGTGTAAGTATTGTTTTTATCGTCTTGGCTCTGTACTCAAGCACTTGAAATCAAACAGTAACTACATAGTTTAAGTGGCAATTACAAAGGGGGACACAGGTCGACAAAGGAACATGTATATATAATGGCTATACAATGTGATGGATGTCTCCGTGCAAAAGGACAGCACTTAACAATAACTACTTTAAGATGGTAGCCGTAAGAAAGGCCTCTCATAGAAGTGTTAAAGGTAGGATATGGAGCATTTATGTATATGGGTCTATTCAAAAGGAATGCCTGTCAATCATATATTAAGAAGACGCAAGAATAAAGGATATGCATACCCACAGTCAGAGACTCTCTCTTTGAAGTTATTTGGTAAACTTCTAACGTCACGATCTGTCAGTGTTTCCCGTTTCTTCCTCTCTCTGTGTTTTCCCACCCGTTTGATAATCTCATCCTTTCCACTCGTGTTTTCCCTGCGCTCTCTAGCTGTGTCTTATCCTTACGGTTGGTTCTGCATGTATTTAGGTTCTGGTGTTCTGTCACTGTCTGTCAGATCCTTCATACAATAGTACTGTTCGTTTTGCCTTGCCCTGATCTCAGGGGATTACCTGCCATTAAAAGCTATTGTTTCTGCAAACGATTCAACGTCCTGCCTTTGCTCTACTCTCACCTGACACCCACTCCCTTAGACATTAGGAAGTAAAGCAAGGCAAATCCTACACCAGCTCTGGCTGGCAGAGAACTCACTGATACATAGCTTTTCTTTGGATAACTCCAATATTTCATTCAACACACTTAATGTAATAATGTTGTGTCTAAAGCCCTTTAACAGTGTTTTATTGTCACAGTTTATAGATTATTTATCTCCAGTCTACTGTATATTTTCAACTTTTGTAATGCTGTTCTTTTTAATGACTGATTTTAAATGCCTTTGTCTGAATGTCTTTCATTTTTGTAAAGCACCTTGAATTGCCTGGTGCTGAAAGGTGCTATATAAATAAACTTGCCTTGCCTTGCCTTGTTTTAATTCTATTTTGAGATGCTTAAAGGTGGGGTAGGTCATTTTGGAGAAACCAGCTCGAGTGCGCTAGAATTAGAAAATACACAACCAGAAAAAATGTGCCCCTTCCTCACAGAGCCCCGCCTCCAACACACGAACGCGCACATGACCAATGAGGGCACGAGATCAGTCTGTGCCCCGATGGAAGGCTGACAGGCAGGTAGGCCGTCCAGCTACTTTAGCCGGCTCAGATGATTGGTCGAGCTTTTTACAGCGCTACAGCTTCCACAGTTGATATATTGTTATGTATTTATTGTCAAAGCACTTCAGATATTCATTAAGTTAACGTTAAGAGCATTCCATGGAATATAACAAAAAGTGTTTCTGAAGTGAATTACCTACCCCACCTTTAATTTCTAGTATTTTGTATTTCTATTCTTTCATTTCTACTTATGTTTAATGCCTTGTTTTAGTTTTTATGCTGCTGCAACTCAAACATGTCCCAATTTGGTATCAATAAAGTACCTCTTATCTTCTCATCAGATGAAAGTGTGAACACTCTACAGATAGATATACCTACTACAGATAATTGGCTTGAAATTGTTAAGGATATTCAAGAGATGGAAAGATTGACCTTCCTGCTAAGATTGGAAACATATTTGTACTTAGCTCGATGGAAAAAATGGTTGGTGTATCTGCTGGAATAGGACTGGAGGTCGTTGGTGTGACCTCCCATCCTCTCGTAATTTCACCTCCATACGAGGAGCTGTTTACTCTGACGACATCAATTCAAATGTATGTGTGCTAAACGAGAACCCACTCTTATTTATTTATTTTAGAATTGTCTCTGTATCCCTGAATACATTGTACGTTTTTTTTGTCTATGTTTTGCAATGAAAAAAGTCTTAAATAAAAACTCTCCTGTATTTGGCAACCAGAGACTGACCCCTGATCTGCCCACTGAGACGGATTCGCTCTCTGAGTCGTTCCGCCGGCTGCTCTGCCTGCAGGTAGAGTAAAGCAAAGTCACCTTGACAGTGAGGCTGCTGCGGACCTACCTGCGGTGGAGGGGAGGTGGGTGAATGATAGACAGGTGAGAGTGAACCAGGTGGAGGACAGGGAGGCTCCTGCCAGCATCAGCACCAGGATCAGCTTCAGCATCCCCCGAATGGAGTCTGCAAACCTGAAAACGAGGAATATCAATTTATAAACAGACAGCTGTAAGACGGCAACATAAACGTCTTTTTAGATGAGCATTTCAATACCGACACCCACTCTTAAAGGTCCGCTATTATACTGTTTTTCATCAATATATCACAGGTCTCAGATATATCCAGAGCATGTCTCTGATTGGCTGAAACACCAATCAGATCATTGCAGCATTACCCATAATCCCCTCTGTTTCAGCCCTGTTTCCAAAATGCTGATTCGCTGTCTGTTACTTTAGATGAAAGTAAGAAGCCCCTCTGAGAGACATTTGGTTACAAAGAACTCAATGGAGCTCTAGAGGAGATTCAGGTGATAAGGGGTTACCTTGGTTACCTTGGACACATGTTGATGTAGAAGAGACATGAAGAAGAGGGGTCACATGTTGATGTAGAAGAGACATGAAGAAGAGGGGACACATGTTGATGTACAGTAGAAGAGACATGAAGAAGAGGGGACACATGTTGATGTAGAAGAGACATGGAGAAGAGGGGACACATGTTGATGTAGAAGAGACATGAAGAAGAGGGGACACATGTTGATGTAGAAGAGACATGAAGAAGAGGGGACACATGTTGATGTAGAAGAGATATGAAGAAGAGGGGACACATGTTGATTTAGAAGAGACATGAAGAAGAGGGGACACATGTTGATGAAGAAGAGGCATGAAGAAGAGGGTCAAATGTTGATGTAGAAGAGACATGAAAAAGAGGGGACACATGTTGATGTAGAAGTGACATGAAGAAGAGGGGACACATGTTGATGTAGAAGAGACATGAAGAAGAGGGGACACATGTTGATGTAGAAGAGACATGAAGAAGAGGGGACACATGTTGATGTAGAAGAGACACGAAGAAGAGGGGACACATGTTGATGTAGAAGAGACATGAAGAAGAGGGGACACATGTTGATGTAGAAGAGACATGACGAAGAGGGGACACATGTTGATGTACAGTAGAAGAGACATGAAGAAGAGGGGACACATGTTGATGTAGAAGAGACATGAAGAAGAGGGGACACATGTTGATGTAGAAGAGACATGAAGAAGAGGGGACACATGTTGATGTACAGTAGAAGAGACATGAGGAAGAGTGGACACATGTTGATGTAGAAGAGACATGAAGAAGAGGGGACACATGTTGATGTACAGTAGAAGAGACATGAAGAAGAGGGGACACATGTTGATGTAGAAGAGACATGAAGAAGAGGGGACACATGTTGATGTAGAAGAGACATGAAGAAGAGGGGACACATGTTGATGTAGAAGAGACATGAAGAAGAGGGGACACATGTTGATGTAGAAGAGACATGAAGAAGAGGGGACACATGTTGATGTAGAAGAGACATGAAGAAGAGGGGACACATGTTGATGTAGAAGAGACATGAAGAAGAGGGGACACATGTTGATGTAGAAGAGACACGAAGAAGAGGGGACACATGTTGATGTAGAAGAGACACGAAGAAGAGGGGACACATGTTGATGAAGAAGAGACACGAAGAAGAGGGGACACATGGTGATGTAGAAGAGACATGAAGAAGAGGGGACACATGGTGATGTAGAAGAGACATGCAGAAGAGGATTTTGCATAATAGGTGACCTTTAATGTGACGTGCCTTGTTGTTGAGCTGCACCTCGTGTATTGAAAGTGCTTTACAAACAAAAGCTTGATTATCATAATGACAAAGAAAGAAAACACAACATATTGAAGATACTGATCCTGAAACACAAAGTGAGACGAGCCAGCAGCTTCAGAAACAAAAGGCGTCTCCTCCTTTCTAAACGTCTGCTTCCTCTGTGTCCTAATCTGTTGCTGGAGACATGCATTGTTTTGCAGAAAAGCCAGATCATTCCCCGTCTCCCACTTGTTCCTGGATGCCTCAGTCGTGCTTGTCATCACACGAGCAGGGACACTTCTCCGACTGTTGATTAAATTAGTTTCAGCAGCTAAGCAGGCGGGACTTGAGAGGCGCATTGTAAGATATCGTTGAAGACAAGCCACTGGGCCATTCCCAAACTGTCTCTTTGGAGCACTGCGGTTTCTCTTTGTAGCCTTTCCTAAACCTTCAGAGTTCATTAACTCCTCTCTGCTCCTCTGGGTATGCATATGTACGCTCGCGAAAGATTAGATGAAGCTACACACGCCCCAAAGCAAAAGGAAGACACTAATTACTTTTGTTTTGTTGCTCTCAGACAAGATGCTTGAGAAAGAGAAGGCTGAACTCGACAATGAACTTGAATAAGAAACAAGTGTTGGAAATGGCTTATTAGTTCAGCTAGGTGATGAAAGGTTTGTCAGCATGCTGAGGGCCAGGGGAGGAGGGAAATCATCCTGTGGACGGATAAGGAGAACTTCTCCACTCAGACATTCCACGTTCGCATTTTAAGAAAACATCAATGTCTTCTGGGGTTAAATGCGCCGCCATTTTCTACCTGGGCCGCCATTTTCTACCTGGGCCGCCATTTTCTACCTGAGCCGCCATTTTCTACATGAGCCGCCATTTTCTACCTGAGCCGCCATTTTCTACCTGGGCCGCCATTTTCTACCTGGGCCGCCATTTTCTACCTGGGCCGCCATTTTCTACCTGGGCCGCCATTTTCTACCTGGGCCGCCATTTTCTACCTGAGCCGCCATTTTCTACCTGGGCCGCCATTTTCTACCTGAGCCGCCATTTTCTACCTGGGCCGCCATTTTCTACCTGGGCCGCCATTTTCTACCTCAGCCGCCATTTTCTACCTGGGCCGCCATTTTCTAACTGGGCCGCCATTTTCTACCTGAGCCGCCATTTTCTAACTGGGCCGCCATTTTCTACCTGAGCCGCCATTTTCTACCTGGGCCGCCATTTTCTACCTGAGCCGCCATTTTCTACCTGGGCCGCCATTTTCTACCTGGGCCGCAATTTTCTACCTGAGCCGCCATTTTCTACCTGAGCCGCCATTTTCTACCATCTACAGGTAACAGAGGATAACATGCGGTATATCGATGTCGGCATAATTCTGTTTTTAAGAACAAGCTGGTTGTAGGGTTAGACAATACTGCTAAAATCTTTCATCCCTGTCAAGGTGATAAAATAATCTCCATTACAATATGTATCTTGATATTAGCATGTCTTCATGAATGAACTGTATAGGAATTCTGTATGAGATCACATTGTTTGTGTTTACACCTGCGTGACTAAAAGAGGACTGGCTATTATGCCAGGGGTGTCCACACTTTCTTCACCGAGGGCCACATACAGAAACATATATAAAGGGTGGGGTATACTGCCTCATATGCTAAGTTATAAGTTAGCAAAATCAATCAAATTAAGGTAAATTAAGCTTGATACTTGAAAATGCTGTAAGAAACACAACAGCCTACACTATATTGAGTTTGCAGCTCTTAAAACAGAAGCTTCAGATTGATTATAAAAAGATTTGAACTAAGATTAGTTTGAAGATGTTTCCACACATGTGATACATATTTGTACATAAATATAAAATTAGTACAATATATGACAAGCACAAGTTTAATTTGTGGGCTATATTTCACTATACTATTTGAATTAGCTGAGGGCCGATTCAAAATGGGCTGCGGGCCGCATTTGGCCTCCGGGCCGTAGTTTGGACATCCCTGTATTATGCTTTTGGGGGTTTTCCCCTTCCTGAGTGTAGTGTGTTATATAGGTTTTGGTGCATGTAAATGGTCCGCAAAGTCTAAAATCCAAAAGTTTGTCTCCCACACATTCAAGCATGCGGACACGTCACAGTCGAGTCACAAGATACTAATATGAGCCTGAAAATGAGCAAAATATGTCATCTTTAAGACATTTTTAACAAGTTCAGGCTTAGTTGTTATTCTCAGTTTAGAACTTATAACTGTGTATCACGATATCCATTGAAAGACGATAAATTATCATGTAGATTTATCGCCGTTTGCACAGGAAAAGGCAGTGTAGTCAGATGGCTAAATGTTTGCACACGAGATGTCTGGTTCCTCTGCCCACAGCTACACCCCTATAATCTGCATCGCCCATCTGCCGCGGACTGGCTCAACTCTCCGTCCTCCTTTGATGCCAGAGAGGGAGGACACCCTGAACCCAGCCAAACCCTCATCACTCTGCAGAGAATCACACACACCCCCCCCCCTCGTATCAATCCTGATCTGAGACTCTGAGCAGGAGAAACAAAAGCTTATTTTCTAAACTAAAACGAGTCCATTTGATCCAGAGCTTTGTTACTGATTGGCAAGATGAATCAGATGCATGAGATGCTTAAATCAACTGGCTTACAGTAGCCAAATAGCAATTTCAATATACTATCATCAATATTTTTTGAAATGTGTACAAACTAAGCATGTCAGCAATATGCTGACTATTACTTATTGTCGACATAAAAAAGAACAATCAGTGCGACTAACAAGTTATACCTGTCTAATCAAAGCATTATAAACAGATCCCTATCCCACTATGCTAAAAATATTATAATAAAAACGGTTGGGTGGGGTAGGTACTTTTTGAGAAACCAGCTCGAGTGCGCTAGAATTTAAAAATACATAGCTGGAGAAAATCTGCCACTTCCTCACAGAGCCCCGCCTCCAACACACAGGAACGCGCACATGACCAATGAGGGCACGAGATCAGTCTGTGCCCAGATGGAAGGCTGACAGGCAGGTAGGCCGTCCAGTTCCTTTAGCCGGCTCAGATGATTGGTTGTGCTTTTTACAGTGCTACAGCTTCCACAGATGACATTTTTTTATGGATTTTTTTCAAAGCACTTCAGATATTCATTGCTATCGGGATGTTAAGAGCATTCCATGGAATACAACAAAAACTGTATCTCGAGCCGGTTCCTCACCTTTAACCCGGTTTTAGTAGTAAGTGTTTGAAAACAACACGTGTGCTTTAAAACCTTTCAAATATTCACGTCTTTTAATAGAAACAAAGGGGTTTGCCACAAACAGGGAAGGGAAGACTGTTTGTTTAAATAATGTGTTGTTGCTTTGTTGTTTCCGTAGGATTTGGTCCCAATAAAAGACCCTCCACAGGTTTGCATGGCTCTATGAATGCAGAGCCGTGTCACACTCCTGGATGAGTGACGAGGGTCATGGCATCTGATGAGGTAACGCCTGAATTAAAAGTCCATCTTTTACTCTACAGGATTTATTGGCCATAAAGATAGCATCATTTAACTCGTGTAGAATCTGATTAAATCTTCCGCCCGCGGGGGAATGATGAATCTCATCTTCAGTGTGATGTTATCAACCGGGCCTATCTATGTTTGTAGTGAATTTATGCAGTAAATAACCAAATAGATGAATACTATGATGAGCAGTCGCAGGGAAAACAAATCAGGCTGATCCCAATGTGTTTGTTCACATCTCATCAACCTGGAGGATTGTCTGGCCTTTCTGACACCGGGAGAATAACCTGGTTCTGTTTCCCTTCACTCTCTCTTTTCCCAAGGCATGTAATGGAAAGATAATGACGATGCTTGTTAGTTATTCCTTCCCACTACCTCACATCGTGTAAAAAGAAAACATCGTCCAATCAGCATCTGCCTGACCATTAAACAGCTCCAGGATCAAATGCTTCCATGCCGGGTGCCACACCTCGGAGCAACCACTACATTCAGCTATCCACCGGTAAGATATAACGTTTTTGCAAGCACATAGTGTTTATTTTTTGGACAAAGGGCAAGTGCTAATCCCCCAAGACATAACACTTCCCAAGAGGCCACTTAACAAATGAAACTGCAACACCTGCAGCACAAAAATTATTTAAAAAGGAGGGTAGTGTTCTGCCCCCTGTGGCAAGCTTTGCTCAGCGTTGGTGCGGTGCTTCACTGAGGGACAGCTAGTGGTAGATCATAAGTCACATCCTCACATTAATGTCTTAAAACGCTGCCATTGGGTGAGACAAGGGACGAAAAACTGCTCTCTGCTCAGTTCATTACTGCAATCTAATGGAGCCATATTGCAGCAAATTAATGAAGAAGGAGGAAGAAAACTACAGATAAGCAGTATTTAATTTTAAGGGAGCAATAAGAGAAGGAATACATTAAATAAACAGTTTAATTTCTTCGGGTATTTTAAGGTATTTCTGTAATCAAAGGACATTCGTCTGATTGTAACTGGAGGCTCATCTCAACGGACGACCAATCAAAGACAAGAAGGGAAGAAAGTCATCAGTCCCGTGCCTGATGATAATGAATGGGAGTCTGCTTCCTGTTGTGAGGGACCGAGAAAAGCACTTAAATCAAGTTGTAGCATTATTATACACATATGGTGTACAATACAAAAGATGTGTGGTTAAACCATGGATGTATAATAAGAACTGGGTACAGCGTGGGAGGCGGGGCCTCGTTCATTCCTATGAGAGTTGCTCATTGGCGCATGAAGACAAAATGGCCCAACTTTTGAGAGCGAAACGTCATGAAAGTATTCATATAATCATATAATCCGTTCTTATTGAGCATCCATGGGTAAAGGTCAAACTCATGTAGTACTGAACACGTCACATGAACGTGCCGGGCGGCGCGGTCCCGTGGGTTAGATGCGCGTTCACAATGCCGAGGAAAATAACTCAGAATAACGTTATTAGCACATTTTACAACTTGAAGACCGAGTGTTTTTGATAAGGGCTAGACAAGCGTTCACACTGGGTAGTTTATTTAGTTAAAAAATATATCCACCGATTTACAGACGTCTCTTTCCCGATGTTAGTCAATGGGAAAAAGTGTTTCTGGGCCCAGCGACTGATACGGAAGTGCAGTATCGCAGTTTGGCCACAACAAATATTTTCCTCAGAGACCGGCGCACTTCCTGGGGGCTTGGGTTAGAGCCCCTGTCACACTGTCCCGAAATTGACACCCGGTGGACACACGATAAAGGAAATGTTCAAATGCGGCTGTGATCGTAGCAACATCGGGCCGTTCGTGAGGGCATCTGAAGCCATCGTATGACCGCCGGTGGAGTTTCTCAGGCTCCGGCAGCAACTTCGTGAGCGGTAAGTTCGTAAGGCACTCGTGAGGGCATCTTGTCAAGTCGTGTCATCTTCGTGTTATCATCGGTGCATTCGCCCTCACTCTGATCGGGCGAATGCCTGATGGCACCGATGATAACACGATGCCCTCACGATGGCCTTACGAAGGGCAACATTTACACACAAATTCAACACGAAAATGAACCTTCTCAAGGTCCTTCGGCAAATTTTGGCATGCCAAAGATTTTCCCACCGCTCACGAAGTTGCTGCCGGAGCCTGAGAAACTCCACCGGCGGTCATACGAAGGCTTAAGATGCCCTCACGAACGGCCCGATGTTGCTACGATCACAGCCGAATTTGAACGTTTCCTTTATCGTGTGTCCATCGGGTTGTTTTATTGCACAACAAAATCATGTAAACATATTATGTAAATAACCCAATTTGTGTTCTGTGAAACTAAAAAGGATATAATATATTATTTTGAAGGACAGTTGACAGGAAGTTGTTGTTGCTATGGAAACAACATGACGGAGAAAACGTAATATGTTCTACATATAAAGACGGATAAAGTAAAGAACAAAGTCTGAAGATATCAGTGCAGTATCATAGTACTGTAACATAATTGTTGTTGGTGCTTTCGTTGCAGTTGTATGTCTTGAATGTAATGTAAATGTTGCCTTCGTGTGTGGTTCGGGGCCATCTTCGTGCGAAATTCACAATTCCATATTCGTGTGTCCATCGGGTGTCAACTTCGGGACAGTGTGACAGGGGCTTTAACGGTATTAAAAAACCTTTCAGATTCGGAGATAATAGATAAAAGAAGTGCAACTGTATTGGAAATGTTCATTATCAAAATAACAGATTGGGATATATGTATAATAATATTCAGAGAGACTTTATAACTCTGAAACCTGAACTAGCTTGATCTAAAAAATAGTTTTTATTAAAGAGTTGTTAAAGTCTTGAACGGTCAATTAGAGTCTGGAAATTAACATTGTAGTGTAGGGGAGAAGAATTATATTGAAAAAACACTATTTTAAAGTTAAAAGTGACATATTTTGGTATTATAATTATGATGCTATTAAAGGTGGGGTAGGATTGTGGAGAAGCCAGCTCGAGTGCGCTAGAATTTGAAAATACACAATCGTCACTTCCTTACAGAGCCCCTCCTCCAACACACACGAACGCGCACATGACCAATGAGGGCACGAGATAAATTTGTGCCCAGATGGAAGGCTGACAGGCAGGTAGGCCGTCCAGTTCCTTTAGCCGGGCCGGCTAAACGGATTGGTCGTGCTTTTTACAGCGCCACGGCTTCCACAGATTTTTTGTCAAAGCACTTCAGATATTCATTGCTATCGAGACGTTAAGAGCATTCCATGGAATATAACAACAAGTATATCTCGAGCCGGTTCCTCAAACTTATCTACCCCACCTTTAACTATTTTGACAGATCAATAAAACATCAAATATATCAATATAATAGTAATAACTGTCTATTTGTTTAGCTTAATTTCAAATAACTAGATAAAAGGTTTAATTGTTGAGTACTTTTTAAAAGCAACTTTACACATTTCTTCAAAAATAAATAGACAATAACACTTGAAATACTTAACAAAGCATAATATTATTATTATAACAATTGTATTACATGAAAAGCATGAGTTACATTATACATATAAGGTCTGAATAGAAACTAAATTGAAGAATAAAAGATGCTTGAAATGTTAAAAATAAGCGTTGTTGACATTAATGAAAGCTGGCATATCTAAATTAATGTATTAATTAAAGCTGTTATTTATTTTTCTATATCTATGTATTGCTTTGTGTATATCTCCATGTTTCTGTGTACTGGCTGTAAAACTAAATATCCCTCTGGGACAATAAATCGAAATCTTGCTCAGAGGTGTCAGCGTTCAGTTTTCCACGTTCAAAACAAACCCTTAAAGAGGACGTTCTGCAACCTAAAAGCATGAAAGACGATAACAAAATATAATATTCCTCCGAGTCATCTTGCAGTACTTCATCAATAGTCAGTGGCAGGAGATCCATAACCTCTGAACAGCACGTAGAGAAAACGACATGACCCATTGTAAAAGCTGGATTTTGTATTTGACTATCAACTGTTGCACCCAGACAGAGCCTAATCAATTCCTCCAGTGACTCAGGGTTTCTGTAATCAACACCAATAATTCAGCGGCTCTGTTTACATACACTTTCATCTCGTGCTGCAAACAGCTTCATTGATTAACAGTGAGAGTTATGGGCTTATTTCCATGATTGCAGCTCTTAGGGAACACTGGGCCTGCCTGGAAGTGCTGATTGGGCCTCAGTCGGCGATAAACATATATCCGTCAGAGCGGGGAATGAATCCATTGCTTTGCTGACTCCACAGTCCACACTTTGTCTTAGCGCTGAGGCTCTCTATCCATCAGAGGAGGTGAAGTGGCTGTTGCATTAGCATCTATTCCCTTCACTCGATCACAGCTGCATCACAGCGTATATATTAAAAGAGAGGAGATGAGATCAGGGGAGCCAGAGAGAGGTCTCAATGCATCCAACAGCTATTATTTATATGAGATTTAATCCTTAATAACACCAAGGAGGTTGCTGTTTCATCTTCGTTTGTCTGTCAGAAGATTGAAAATAGGGGAAAGGGCCAGCTTCTCGGAAGGGTGTAGCATGGGTCAAGAATGGACCAATTACATTTCAAGCTGATCTGGATAAATAATGTTTTGCTTCCTTAGCATTGCGCTATAGGCCAGTTGTGCTGCATCAATATGGTGTGACTTCCCAACTGGAAATGTATAATGAGTCAGAAAACAATGGCTTTTTTTGGCTTTCACAGACTTGCCGTCAAATGTTGGAGAAAGGTAAATGTGGGGTTGATGAAGCTCAGCATTAATGTTCTTTAAAATGGCTTCGTAGCTTCCAATTTTGTTTGTTGAAGTCGGAAAAATAACTTTCCAACTTAAAGGTCACCTATCATGCTATTTTTAGGCAATAGCATAGGACTCATGAAAAACACGTCTATGAAGTGTTTTGCTCAAAACACCAAACAGATCCCCCATTCTAGCCATGCCTCATATCCCTCTATTTCACTTCCTGTTTCTAGAGTGCTGATTTTGGTATAAAGTTAAAAAAAAATTGATAAAAAATAAAGAGGAGGGGTCTGAGCTCATGCGGGACCCGGCAGCTACCGTCTAAACTAAATGCTGCCGTGATGAAACGCCATATCATGGGTTATCAAGGATCTGAAACAGTCTGGAGCTCAAAGGCTTTCTCTCTTGCCGGTTACACCACAAGGTGAGTTCCTTTCTACTTCCTGCTTCTTCACACACATGCTCTCCAGCACAGGTTAGCTCTGAGTGTTAGCGATGCTAACGTAAACACCGACCATATTACGTCCAAAACAGTCGGGCATTGTTTCTGAGAGCAGCTTTCTGATTGGCCCGTGGGTCCACATTTCAGATGTTACGTCATATCGGACGCAAATCTGGATCAGCTCCGTTGTTCCCCGTTTTTAGAGATTTGGGTACGGAGGAAAAGAGAGAGGGTTTTATTTTCTGACGCTGCGTGAGTTCCCCGACGCACCGGGGACACATCTTTACGTATAAAAGACATACAAAAGTGCATTTTGCAAGATAGGTCTCCTTTAAAGAAGGTCTGCGTTCTCCAAGGGACAGTGCAGATAGTAATAATGTAAACCATACAGCTTTCCTATTGCCAGTGGGGAAACTGAAGTACAATATATGTGCAGGTCGTGTGTGAGGAAAATTCACTAGCTCTTAATCTTGTTGGTGTGGTAACAGAAGCACAGCCAAGGCATTCAAACAGAAAAAAGGATGGACAAAAAGACACTAGTCTTTCGTGGTATGTCACGCCAGAAGAACCTTTAATTGTACATATATCCCCAGTATTCAACAGCCACACAATGGGATTGTCGCATAATCAACTGAGTGAGAAAGCTGCATAAAGGTTACCCCGGTCAGAGGAGTTTGTTTGTGGAAGATGGTAAACAACTTGTTTTACAGTAACATTTTTTTTTCTAGATAAGGGGTGCACGGTTATATCAGGATAGTAATTGAATAGCACTTCCACATTTAAATAAACAGACTTAAAAATAAGGTCCTTTTTTACCTGAATTCAGTGCATTTTCCTTTTGCGGTTGGTTGTTTCAGACTTTTCTACTCATACAGACCAAAGTGTTGTAATTTGAAAAGTTAACATTGGATTTTTGTAGTCTTGACTTGCATGGACAATATCACCCTCTTACCGTCTGTTCACTAGAAACACATCTTCAATGATCCTGCCTTGTGACATAATACAGTACAAACAAGTAGCTGTGCAGTTGCTCACCTGGCCATTGCCACTCCAAACACGCATCCTCCGACAGTCGCCCAGAAACCAATCCAACCGGCGTCCACCTGTGTGTGAGATAAGAAAAGGAGGAGGGCGGGGAAGAGTGGAAGAAGAAAGGAGGAGAGAAGGTTATTCAGTGTTCAACATACGTACTGTGAAGACACAGCTGGAAAGAAAACAAGAGCAGTCTGTCAATCAGCGGTGAAACTATGGGAACAGCTGTGTGAGTGTGTTGTCCTTTCTTATTCACACAGAGGAAAGCCAACGCATACAATTGGCCTTAATGTCAAGAGAAAGGACGATATGGATAAGAGACCGCAGCAGAATCAATATGAGGTAGAGTGTCGCACATGTGCATACAAACACACACATGGACGCACAATCAATCAGTGTGTAGGACCCAGGCGAGAATGTCTCAGAGTGCCAGTGAAGGTGTTTGGTTCCCATCAATCTCCCCGAGGCAATAACTCACATTCCACCAAATCCAACCAGATGGAGGATGAGACGGCGAGGGAGCAGAATCTCAAGTAGGATCTGAAGCATTTTGCTTAATCATGCTCAGCATCGACCTGTCATGAAAGTCTATAAGGAAATAGAGAAATGAAAAGTGGACTACCAAAGTTATTAATTGTAAAAATGTCTAGTGGCTTATGACGCATTTCCACTCCAGCACGGAGTGCCCGGCCTGTTTTTGGTTGCGTTTCCACTAGGCGTAGTACCGGCTAGCGGGTACTATTTCACAGTTTTTCTGGCCCCATAAAATCGTGGTTCTTTCCGGGCCAACAACCGGGCTGAGTCGGGCTGAGCCGGGCTGAGCATGCTAAACTAGAGAGAATCGCTGGCAAGGGGGCTACAACTACAACAAGATGAACATATTGGACCGTGATTTAATTGTAATACACGTTTCTAAATGATGCCGAAGTAACAACACACTGATACCGGTTAGTAAAAACCACGAATTAATGCTTTCAAGGGAAAACCCTTTTAAAATGCGTATTTTCTGAATGGAGATCAGCTAAGCTAACGTTATATATGCTCCGACCGTCCACACTCACAACAACGGCCTACAGACATAAATAAACCAGCGACTGTATCCTCCATGACACAGGCAGTCTGTGGTTTGTACTTGTTTAACTTCTGTCTAGTTTCTGAACAGATATGAGGAGCTGTGAGCTCTGAGTGCTAACAGCTAACGGCTGATGTTGGTTTTGTGGTTCTCATTGAAGGTGACGTCACGGCTCCGCCAACACTGCGTTACTATAGTTACCGCCCCAGTTCCTAAACTGTAATGGAAACGCAGCATAAAGTGAGCCGGGCCTTACAAAGCCTAACTATACGTACTAAGCCGAGCGAGGCCCTGCAGTGGAAATGCGCCATTAGTAAGTGATGAACGTCATTATGTTTTCAGTTTTGCAGCGAAGTGAATGGCGAGGAGGAAACAAAACGATTGATTCACAAACATCTTACCCACAACCTAATTTCACCTGTACTTGCTGCTTATTATCCATGAAGGTTGAGCAGCACCAGTGCCAGGGTTTCTAAGGCGTATAATGTCACATCAATTTGTGCACCAATTTAGGAAGCTGAACGCAAATTGCTTGCCAAGCCATTTCAATTCCTGGATGCAAATGACTGTGTTTCATGTGTGGGTGGTAAGTTAATTAACTGCAGTATTCTTAGTGCCTTGGAACCCTAAAAAGAGGCCAGATTTGAAGCGTAATCATGTCTGCTGTATTGCGATTGTGTCAATAAGCTTACAGATGACTGGTGAAGGGAAGCCAGGACTCAATTCTCTTGACGCGTTCATGTGTTTTTTAGCTATTATGTCTTCCTCTCTCAATGTATTGCTGTGCAGATCAAGCCAATATTCAAATGTCCTTATCTTAAGCTTTGGTTGTTCATGGTATTGTTACACCAACACACTTCATGTTATCCCAGAAAATGCTCTGAAGTGCTTCATGTGAAGACAGAGGATGCATTGTGAGTAAGTTCGACAGTACTTAAGAAATTCACAAGTGACTTTGTAAGGAATAGGAAAGCAGTGATCAAACTAAAATAAGTTCTGTGGATGCTAAATGGCTTCTTGGGGTTTTCCCTTTCTTGTTATATAGATTTGTGTGCATGTAAATGGTCTGCAAAGGCTACAATCCAGAAGTTCCTATGTAACACTAAGGGCGGGACATCTCTAGGCTGTTGACCTATCAGAGCAGACTGGGCTCTGGTTTCAGACAGAGGGTGAAAAGAGGTGCTGCAGCACAAGCAGTATGAGAAAAATAAAGAGCTTTTTGAATGTTAAAGCATGGAGACATGTAGAGACACTAGATACTGATATACACCTGAACATCAGCAGGAGAGGACTCTTTAAAGTAGAGACACTACATACTGATATACACCTGAACATCAGCAGGAGAGGACTCTTTAAAGTAGAGACACTACATACTGATATACACCTGGACATCAGCAGGAGAGGACTCTTTAAAGTAGAGACACTACATACTGATATACACCTGAACATCAGCAGGAGAGGACTCTTTAAAGTAGAGACACTACATACTGATATACACCTGAACATCAGCAGGAGAGGACTCTTTAAAGTAGAGACACTACATACTGATATACACCTGAACATCAGCAGGAGAGGACTCTTTAAAGTAGAGACACTACATACTGATATACACCTGAACATCAGCAGGAGAGGACTCTTTAAAGTAGAGAAACTACATACTGATATACACCTGAACATCAGCAGGAGAGGACTCTTTAAAGTACAGACACTACATACTGATATACACCTGAACATCAGCAGAAGAGGACTCTTTAAAGTACAGACACTACATACTGATATACACCTGAACATCAGCAGGAGAGGACTCTTTAAAGTAGAGACACTACCTACTGATATACACCTGGACATCAGCAGGAGAGGACTCTTTAAAGTAGAGACACTACATACTGATATACACCTGAACATCAGCAGGAGAGGACTCTTTAAAGTAGAGACACTACATACTGATATACACCTGAACATCAGCAGGAGAGGACTCTTTAAAGTAGAGACACTACATCCTGATATACACCTGAACATCAGCAGGAGAGGACTCTTTAAAGTAGAGACACTACATACTGAATACACCTGAACATTTGCGTAAAAGGGCCCCTTTAATTCAGGAAACATTTTAGCACAGCATGGCACCTATTTCCTGAGTCACACTTGCATTAAATCCTTTTTAACGCTATCTTTAACAATCCCAGTTCTAAGTAAAATCCAAACCAACAAATACACACCTGAGCGTTTCTACTTTCACCATCTTTGTTCCGTTTGTCTGACTTCTGTCCTGGTCTCACCCCAATTCCCACATGCTACTTATCACAGACCCAGTTTTCGCGGACGCTGTCAAAACATAATAACTGCAGGAAGGATGACTGCCTGCATTTGAGAATAATGCACAATCTCAGGTAGAAAATTGAAATAAGGTTGGCAAAGCAATCACTGAGATGTCCTTCTGTCAAAGAAAACTGCCCAATTATGTTGTTTTTATTTCTTTTTCTGGCCAAGTGGCAGCCAATATGTCTGCAGGGCTGAAGTCAATGGGGAAAGGCCTGGAGAAGGGCAGTGTTATTCTCACTTCAACACTCTCTGGGTGGAGGTAAACTCTTTCACTTGGGGCAGCAGCTCACTCTGCAACTCCAGAGGGGAATATGAACCTGGCAGAGTCATTTAGCATCGGACTTGTAGCTGCTGTATTTCATCCAAACGACTTTATACTCCGTCACACGACGCCCAGTGCAAGCCAGGCGCCAAGAGGACTAAATCACCGGCGAAAAGCAGAAGTGAAAACCTGAAAGCATCACCAGTGCACTCTCTACTCCTCTGCTTTAAACTAGGGAGGATTCACAAGAAAATCAAAAACAGCATTGACAAAAAGGTTCAGCCAAAAGCTTGACTTCCTGCCGAGTATAAAAACACAGCTCTCACTCATGTAGATTGCATTCAACAGGGAGCACTCGTCCATTTGTGATTTAAAAAACACAGCACACATAAAATGCACATTGCCTGAATATTAAGTATGAACATCGAGGCACTATCCCTGACCTCTGCTTTAAGAAGTTTCAAGCAGGGTCACTCCTTTGACGTACCATGTCAACATCAAGTATCATCAAATATAATCTTTCCTCACCTAGTGTCCTTCCCAGGTGTTTGCCTTGCACCTTTTGAAAGTTCATTTGGGGGTATAGCTTTAGGCTTTGACATCCACCAATGGTTGCATTCCTCTCACGCTTGCTTTAGAGCACAGCTTGATACACCCTATTCCCCACATTTGCATTTTCACGACATTTTGAAGACAGAGACAGTATGTTGACTCAACCCAAGGCTTCAAACTGTCTCTTTAGGGATCTTATGGGTCTTGTTACAGATCCTGAATCCATGTTGAACTCTCACAGTAATGTTTTGCTTGTTTCTAAAAGTAAATATATACTCATACAGGACTTGAATTTATGAAGACAGACACATTGAAAGTCGCTGAAAATCATTGACCACGTAAGTAAGAAAGTCCAATATGTAGTCACGCTCAACTTTTAAAATGTTCAGCACCACCCAAAACCTAGCCTAGCTTCAGTAAGATCAACAGCTTATCTCCTAATGTTTCTCTTCCATCTGATCATTGCCTCTTCCTCTCTGACTTTCATCAACTGAACCAATCTTTGCAAGAAGTTAAACACCCCAGGTGCATATTTAACAGTCTTGCAACATCAGCATTGTGATGAAATGCGTTGAGCAGTGAACACAAGAAGTACACCATTTAATTTAGTCAAGGAGCTTGGGTCATAAGATTTTCATTGCCATTTCTACACTGTAGCTTATGTGCATTAGGGCTGTACCCGAATATCCGAATATTCGGTCGTTGGCCTAGTATTCGGTTTTCAATTTCGTTATTCGGATATTGTGGGCGGTGGTGGCGAAGTCGATCGGGACTTGGCTTGGCAACTGGAAAGTCACCAGTTCAAGTCCCGGCTAGACCAAGTGCTACCGAGGTGTCCCTGAGCAAGGCACCGTTCCCCACACTGCTCCCCGGGCGCCGTTCAAAATGGCAGCACACTGCTCCTAACACTAGGATGGGGCAAATGCAGAGAAACAATTTCCCCACGGGGATTAATAAAAGTCCATCTTTTTTTCTTCTTCATTTATTTTTTTGAACCCTAACCCAAATTGAATTGATTGAAATCTCCAATATCAACGTAAGAGCTTGTGCCTCTTAGGGGGGTGCTAACACTTGACCATAAACTTTATCGTTTGCTTTCTCCGTCTTTATATGTAGGCTAGATATTACATTTCTCCGTCACGTTATTTCCATAGCAACAACAACTTCCTGTCAACAGCGCTAACTCTCCTTCAAATGTCCATACAAAATAGGAAGCCAAGCCAAATGACACTTAAGACAACTGCAACAAAAGTAACAACCACAATGCTGCTCCGAACACTAGGATGGGTACAATGCAGAGAAACCGTTTAGTTACTAGTACCTGTACTATGTGATGACAATAAAAGTAAAAATAAACAAGACATGAATCCCTTCAATAAACCGAAAAAACACGTGTCGAAACCCCCCCCCGATTATCCGCTGCTGATTGCTACCGAATATCCGGAGCCCGAAAAATGGTATTCGTGCATAGGACATTAAAACCTTTGAAATTGACATTTGAAACTGAAATAGAAAGCTTAGAATTGATGTCAGACACAGAATACTTATAAATCGGCTAATCTGATTAATAACAGCATGAAGCAGATAGAAAACGTATCAAACATATGCACCTTCAAACAACCCTTTATATCTGCAATGCAAAAGCAATGATTGAATATGACTAAGATTGCCAGACCTGCCACGCATGAGAAGCAGAGGAGATGGATAGGGAATGAAAAGGAAAGAGAAATACCACAAAAAGAATGTGCAGAAATCTGAAACCAGGACAGAGAGTGCAAATAAACCACGATGGATGGAAATTGGCCCCTAGGAGGTTTGCATTACATCAGATCCGGAGAGCGACAGGACGTAGGCGACGTTGCACTTAAGGTGGAAATGGGCATGCAGGACGAGATCCGGCCCATTCGGAGGAGGATCTCGCCTGCATTGATAACTCCTACTGGAGCTACACTGTGTATGACGGCAGACTGACACATGAACCAAAATGTTATGGGAATTACAAAAAAGTCTGGCGCAATATTCAAATCACAGGCAGCACGATATTTGTTAAAAGCTAAATATGTGTTTTACAATTGTTATGCGGAGCTGCTAGAGATATCCCGGCCTACATGTTGTTTTTTTCCAACATTAAAACATATGTTTGGTACAGATTCTCTTACAAAAACACACTATTAAGTAGTAGAAGTTCTGAGTAGCTGCTCTGGCTCAGTAATAACTTTGACTCCTGTTTTGTGTCTTTTAAGAGTCAGATCTCAAATACCACATATTCAAATAAAATACAATTGTGTTATTATGGTTGGTTTAATAACAGCTTCTTCCAAGTTATTGAGACATTGGAAAATAGACAAGTGTCCGGATTAGAGGTAATGGGTCAATGCACTGCTTGAGATTGTATACTGCTATGTTTCTAGTTTGAAGGAGATTAAAATGATGACACCTTGGGAATGTTTCTGGACATAAAAGCCGATAAATACTTTTTCGTTTTAAAGTTATTAGTGTGCTCACTTTCGCTGATCGGAGTAATGATCATTCTGTCCTTAATTGTAATTTGTACCACTTTGTGCAGCCCTGCTACACACAAAGAACAACAATGTAAGCAGGACAATGTATCATTTAATATTCAATTCAATTCAAAACCTTTATTTATCCAGTTATATCCCATTGAGATCAATGATCTATTTTTCAAGGGAGACCTGCAGCAGTAGGTTCCACAAGAAGACATGAAAACATAAACAACAGAACAACCAAAGGACATCGTACAGCAAAATGTACAGTTTACATATCTAACCACATGTACCGGTACCAACAGCATCTGATTGTGTAGCATTCAACCGAGCTTTAAAAACATGTAGTGGTACTAGCTTGGTAATGTTTCCATTCTTTGTGCAGACTGTTCCAAGTTAGTGGAGCTGCACATCTGAAAGCTTTCTTCCCTAAGACAGTCCTAGCACATTTAATAAAACCACAGCATGCGTTCTCAGTCAATAAGTACTTTCAATTCGCAGAGAGATCAGAGAGCAGATATGAGATGGTAGTTTATCCAACATGGCTTTGTAAATGAAAATGTACCAGTGACTGAGCCTCCGTACAGAGAGTGATGGCAAAGCCGCCTTGGCATACAGGGTACAGTGATGCGTAAGTGCTTTACAGTTTGTCACAAATCTTAGTGCACTGTGATACGCAGCATCTAACTTGCTCAGGTAATGGGCAGATGCATTCATAGATAACAAATCACCATAGTCCAGCACAGGTCAAAGGTCACAGAGCCTTTTCCTGGCCTCAAGCGAGAAACAGGACTTGTTCCTGTAGAAGAAACCGAGCCTAACCCTGAGCTTTTTAAGCAAGTTATTTACATGACATTTAAAAGTGAGACAATCATCAAGCCAGATACCCAGCTATTTGTAACAGGCAACCACTTCAAGTATTATTCCTTGCGTAGTTATATACATTGCAAAATAAAGTAGAACCAGGGTATACACACCAGTTTGTGAGAACACCTGCATGTAACCACCAATTTGCAGCAAAATGAACAAATTATTGGAAAGCACGAGGAACAAAGTATGAAATTGCTATTTTCCATCAATGCATTGTGCCTTGAGGCTTTTGCCGCATACTTTTAATTAACCGGAGAAACAGTCAGTCACATTTTTCAAGGCTATGGAAAAAAGATAATAGAGCGAGGGAACAGAGCAAAAACAAAAATAATTGCAACTAAAATGCATGGAGGTTTGGAGACAGAAGGAGGCAACATATAAACGTACCATCTTTTGTTTGTCGAAAGTGCTTATTTATCTCTCTGGATCACATCTTTCTGTTATGATTTTGGATCTGCCTGAAGCTTACAGAAGATAGTAAACAAGTGATTTGGGTCAGCGGGTTCATAATGAGCTTAAAGGGGTCATATTCAGCTCTTTTTCAGGTTCATATCAGTATGTAGAGTCTCCACTTTAAAGAGTCCTCTCCTGCTGATGTTCAGGTGTATATCAGTATGTAGTGTCTCTACTTTAAAGAGTCCTCTCCTGCTGATGTTCAGGTGTATATCAGTATGTAGTGTCTCTACTTTAAAGAGTCCTCTCCTGCTGATGTTCAGGTGTATATCAGTATGTAGTGTCTCTACTTTAAAGAGTCCTCTCCTGCTGATGTTCAGGTGTATATCAGTATGTAGTGTCTCTACTTTAAAGAGTCCTCTCCTGCTGATGTTCAGGTGTATATCAGTATATAGTGTCTCTACTTTAAAGAGTCCTCTCCTGCTGATGTTCAGGTGTATATCAGTATGTAGTGTCTCTACTTTAAAGAGTCCTCTCCTGCTGATGTTCAGGTACATATCAGTATGTAACAAAAGCTTGATAGAACACCTTTAACCTGTAAGATATGGCCATAATTGTGCTTAAAACATTAATTAAACATTTTCAATCATTTGTAAATGCTGCCTCTCATTTCTTTAGAGCATGTGGCTGTTCAGCATTTGCTTTACCTCAGTTTAACTTTTAAAAAAGAACATCCACGCCTTCAGAACATTTGTTAGAAATCTTTTGCTGCTTCAGTCCTCCTCCTCCACCACCTATGTTTAGAAACACATCCATCCTGTTTTATTTTTAAGCTCAAAGTGTTCTACCCCGGAGATATCCTATAACTCACCTTATTATTTATAACACACTTTCTTCTTAACTAGCACAAAATCTTTCAAGAACAAATGAAATCTAAGAACAAGCTGGCATGCGCGTGTCCCCGCTCAGGTATGAAGATGGAGGTGTGATCTCCTCTCCTGCCTGATGACAGCCTTGAAAAGATGCAGCCTTTATCTTCTGACACTCTGCTTTGTCGAGACCAGGGAGATGTAAAAGTATACGGAGCTTTTTCTCTAACCTGAACCACACTCTACTTGTCTAGCCACATGCTCTAACGAAAGAGAGGCAGCATTTAAAAAATATTGAAAATGTTTCTATTAATGTTTTAAACTAAATTATGGCCACATCTTACAGGTTAAAGGTGTTCTATCAAGCTTTTTGAGTCTTCCCTTTCCTTTAGACACCACTATGTAACACTCACGTTTCTATTGGCTAGCGCTCCAACACATTGTACGTGATAGACTAAGGGGCGGGACATCTCTAAGCGGTTGACCAATAACAACAGAGCTAACCAATCAGAGCAGACTGGGCTGTGGTTTCAGACAGAGGGTGAAAAGAGGTGCTGCAGCACAGGCAGTATGAGAACAATAAAGAGCTTTTTGAACATTAAAGCGTGGAGACATGAAGAGACACTACATACTGATATACACCTGAACATCAGCAGGAGAGGACTCTTTAAAGTAGAGACACTACATACTGATATACACCTGAACATCAGCAGGAGAGGACTCTTTAAAGTAGAGACACTACATACTGATATACACCTGAACATCAGCAGGAGAGGACTCTTTAAAGTAGAGACACTACATACTGATATACACCTGAACATCAGCAGCAGAGGACTCTTTAAAGTAGAGACATTACATACTGATATACACCTGAACATCTGCAGGAGAGGACTCTTTAAAGTAGAGACACTACATACTGAATCACCTGACACCTGATACACCTGAACATCAGCAGGAGAGGACTCTTTAAAGTAGAGACACTACATACTGATATACACCTGAACATCAGCAGGAGAGGACTCTTTAAAGTAGAGACACTACATACTGATATACACCTGAACATCAGCAGGAGAGGACTCTTTTAATAGTAAAGTTAAGCTATCTGGAGGCCTTTCTTAACAGTAATATACTTCTCATGTTAGTACAGGAGCCTTGGGGTTAATTATACCTCAACATCTCCAGTATATCGGCTCTACTTTAAATAGCTATCCTGTATTTATATGCGCTGGCATTAAAGAGCACCAGATGGATAATATCAGGCAGGAGACAAAAGACATTTCTGAAAGGTACTTCAAGATGCAGCCAGAAGAGAAAGCGATTTGTTCTGTTGTGAGAGGGGTATACTTAGAAAGGTCTGTGAAATCCTGGCACAGTGTAATGCAGATATTCAAGAGGAGCTTCTGTTTCTCTGTCATGCAAATTAAGCACCTGAAGGGTAAACAAATTGAAGACCAGAGAATAAGTGCTCACGATTCAATCAACTTCAAACTCTTTGATCGTAGGGTTTTTGGAAATTGCCTGCACGGATTCGTTTTTTGCAAAATGTGGACAAAAGATAATGGTCCCCAAACCAAAAGTGCCTACTTATTAAAATGGACATATTGAAAAGATAAAGGTTATATATACCATCCTGTTCAGACTATAAGCCGCGACTTTTTCCCACATTTTCTTTGTACAGCTAACGGCCACGAGGGAACCTCCTAAATCTATGGATTTTACAGGTAAAATTAACCACCTTTAACCCTACGGGCTCTAGGACCGGTCCGCGCCCGCCACCTTTAAGGGCGGGCTCCAGCAGGAAAAGCTGGAGGCCGGAAAAGAGTGAGACAGGTAGCGCGTCAAAGTGAAAGTGGAACCGAGAGACAGAACGAGAGCAAGACAGACGGACCATTTAGCTGCTGCGGCTTACATGCAGGTGCGCTTTATAGTCCAACAAGTACGGTAATTCTCTGTATCAATCAGATGTATTTGTCTTTTGAATTATTAAAAAGACAAATACATCTGATTGAGAGCTGCGACACAAAAAATAAGTTGGTAAACTTTTCAAGTAAAGACGTGGACTGGCCGTCTAAGTGTGTGTGTGTGTGTGTGTGTGTGGTCTAGCATTACTATACTTGTGGGGACCTAAATCTGTTTACATAGTCACGTGTGGGGACTCGCCTCCCTTATGGGGACAACTTGGAGGTCCCCATAAGGGGGATCATTAATTTTAGGGTGAAGACTTGGTTAGGGTTAGGCATGTGTTGGTTATGGTTAAGGTTAGGATAAGTCTCCAGGAAATGCATGTAAGTCAATGCAATGTCCCCTGAAGTGATGTATACATGGTATGTATGTGTGTGTGTGTGTGTGTGTGTGTGTGTGTGTGTGTGTGTGTGTGTGTGCGTGCGCACGTGCGTGTTTGTTCCTTACCTGGCTGATTTTAGCGGGTGTAAGCACCATGTCCAGGACTCCTGCCCAGCCGGCGATCACTCCTGTTGGGACCGCATAGGCCAGCGCTATCATCAGGAAGCGCACGTTACTAAAGGAGACACAGATTTAAAATGCAATTCACATAAAGAGTCTTACAAGTCAATTGTCTGTGTTCTGGTTCTCCCAGATGAATGAGTGCTTTGAACAGGTGTGCCTATGAATCACGAGATGAAACGCCAAAGACATAAAAACAAGTTATTGTATTCACAGTTTGTCAATGCACTTGGAGCCAAAACGATGCCTGTCTTTCTTACAGTACCTAACTGTATCCTGATTGTTTAAACAGACAATAAGGACAACTCAAGATAACATAATACAAAAGCATCTTTGATGAGATAAACAAGAACTATTCCTGAATGTCTTTAAAGTGTAGGACACACTGTAGTTGATAGCTGGACCTACAGTTATTTTGGTTTGTTGTGTTGTTCGCCTCTGGTTTATTTACTATCCACACACACTGTGAACAAGACTGTTGGGATAATTTTGCAGGCAGGTTGGTCCCATTGCTGTCCTCTGGGTAAAAATATCTTGACTTCTCAAGTATACAAATCAAGCTCCACAGGGAACCCATAAATAGTTCACCGCACATCAATGATTAATTGACACAGTTTCTTGTTTGGTATTTAACACACAGAAGTTTGTTGAGAAGAAGTAGACTACTTCTACTAGAGTAGATGTAGGAGTGATCAGTCCAGACTTATAATGGGTCGGGTCAGTAGTTTTAAAACTACTTTGAGTCTAAGCGTAACAGAATTTGAACATTTAGATTTGTTTGTTGCACATGTGTTGGTCAGATTAAGGTCTGTTATCTTTTGAGTTTAAAATAGATATAGAAATAGAGAGCGTGCTGTCATACTCCATCTCGGGGTGGTATGCAGGATGCTCAGCTGCGGACAAGAAAGCCCTGCAGAGAGTGATTAGGATGGCAGAGAAAACCATCAGCTGCCCCCTGCCCTCTCTGGAACACATCTCCACCTCCCGCTGCCTCAGCAGAGCTAACTAAACAATAAAGGACAGCTCTCACCCGGGTGACAGACTGTTCTCTCTCCTGCCTTCTGGGAGGAGAGACAGGAGCTTCAAGTCACGGACAAACAGACTCGAAAACAGTTTCTACCCCTGGGCCGTCAGGCTGCTCAACCACCACACATAATGCAATAACTGTAACCATTCACTCACACACACACACACACACACACACACACACACACACACACACACACACACACACACACACACACACCACACACACACACACACACACACACACACACACACACACACACACACACACACACACACACACACACACACACACACACACACACACACACACACACACACACACTATTTGTTTTTAATCAATATTTTTAACTATTTATTCCCCCGTATGATTGTATGTCCTATTGCTGTGTTTTGTAGTGTTATGTATTTGTTTGTATTTTTTGCACACCGGGACAGGGTTGCACTCTGAATCTCGTTATACTCTGTGTATAATGACAATAAAAGGCTTTAACTTTAGATAGGGTTGAAATGATTGAATAGCCTGCAAATATATATATTTGTTGCGGGGCATCAGGTAGGACATACCATGCAGATTTGCTTTAGAGGAGACATTTCAGTCAGCCAATGTTGTCCTCACTTAACAACAGCTGTGTTATCAAATATGTTTTGGGGCTCCAGAAAAAAAACCGTATTTGGTGGCAGAGGGGGAAAGTGGCTCTTTTGATAGTATGCAGACCTCTGCCCTAGACCAACTTACTGTAATGAGTAAAACGCAACATTATTCATTTACAGCAACATCATAAAGGTTAAAGCAGTAAGTCATTCTTATCTTAAAGGGGACCTATCATGCAAAATGCACCTGTGTACGTCTTGAATACATGAATATGTGTCCCCGGTGCGTCAGGGCACTCACCAAGTGTCAGTAAACACAACCGTCTCTCTTTTCCTCCATACCCAAATCTCTAAAAACGGGGCTGGAACGGATCCGATACAGATTTGAAATATCTCTGACGTCAGAAACAGGGAGCTCCGCTTATATGGGCAACTCTCCACCTATCAGGGGAATGAGAGGTTGCCGTGGCATGGTAACAGCATGGTAACAGCATGGTAACAGCATGGTAACAGCATGGTAACAGCATGGTAACAGCATGGTAACATGGCGCTCGTGCCACGCCCACCTCCTTTGCCGGGGGGCGTGGTCAGCTGCAGCTCATTTGCCCACAGAATCAGCCCTTGTGAAGGCAGGGCTGGAATAGAGCAAATAGAGCGAAATGAGGCATGGCTAAAATGCATGATCGGTTTGGTATTTTGAAAAAAAAACTTCACAGACATGTTTTATATAGGTATGTCCCTACAATATATGTTTCAAATATAGCACGATAGGTCCACTTTAAGGTTGTTCTACTTTCCTTTCCATTGGCCCATTGATAAATCAGCACATCTTCTCAACACTAGCTAAGTGTATTGCTTATGAAGTTATCAGGTGAAATGAAACTGTACGAACAGGTGATAAAAATAAGCATCCCCTCGCGGCTGTAATGAACAGCTTCAGGCTGCAGATCGTGTGCTGCAGGGTCTGATCCGAGCTGTCAGCCGATGTCTCACAGTGTGCTCTGATCAACAGGAGACACAAAGAGAAAGAGACACCTCCATATGCCTCGTTATGTATGCATATCCATAGCTATGGCACCCCTCCAATCACATGCAACCCAATTACAATCACTTGGAACACCCGGGATTATCACCTTCGCCCCAATGAGGTGGCATGCTGATTTAAATCAGTGGCACCTCCTCGACCCAAACAATATGATTAGAATCATTGGGCGACTGACAAATGAGCCGCGCCTGGCACGGCAGGCGACAGATTCATGGATCGTTTTCTTTTCCTGCTCCATTTTCTTCTTATGGACCCTGGATTTATATTCTTGGTCATTATAATGCAGGCGGCATCCTGAGCAGTATCACGAGGGACATCTGGAGAACACCTTGGGCATCCTGCATCCCCGCTATGTCTTGAAACGCTCAACACACACACACTGATAAAGTTCACACACACACACACACCGACAGACAGTCTTTGTGTTGCAGACTACACAGGGAACTTGTCCCCAGACACAAAGCCCTGTTGCTGTAAACATGCACACCCTTTTCCCTTTCCTGACACTGGTTCACTTCTAACAATGAATCTCTTTTATCCGCAGAAAACCAAACACTGCTGTCTTGTACTAAGCAGTCTGAAGCTACTTGGCCTTGGGGAGAGTGTCGAGGGACGGTCATAAAAAGCACCGTGATGGAGCACCCTTTTCATTAACCTTGCCATAACAGCAAGAAATCAAATACTATGCACCTTTTGCTAGGTGCTTATTTAGATGTGCCAAATGTGAGCTAGCAGACTTGTAAGTGAGGGGAAATGTGTTTTCCCTTTCCTCTCCTGATGGTAATAAAATATTTCCGAAGAAGCCCCAGAGCCGGCGGTGTCATCAGCTAAGTGCCATTTGTCCTTGGCAGACCCGGTCGGAGATCAATGCATCAAGACGACAACTTTCAGAGCTACAGTGAGTGCGAGGGGGCTGGGGATCATCAATACTCAGGCTTTGGGCTGTTGAGCATTCCCACGCACTGTGGATCAGAATACAATGCTAACTTTTACACCTCGTGCAAAGACATTCAGGCTCTAAGTACACTGCTGCTGAGGAGGCAGATGTGAACAGCTGGAAGCACACGTGATGCTGAACATCGTTAACCAGTGCTCAGACTCTGACAGTCTAAACGGATGAACAGAAACACGTGGATCAGGCAGAGTAACTGACTGATATTTCTAAGCAGATCAGGTATCAATCCACTTTAAATACAGTTTACTCATCAATGGCATTACAAATTATGTATGCTGCATTTATTAGATCATAGAAGAAATCTCATTTTTAGTCACACAGCAAGTAATAATAATAATACTACATGTTATTTATATGGCGCTTCTCCCGGTGCTCAAAGCTCGTTACAAGCAAGTAAAACATAAAAATAACAGTAAAACGGCGTCTACCAATCAAAGAGTCAATGGTTCGATCCCCAGCCTCTGCAGTCGACATGTTAAAGTGACCGTGGGGAAGATACTTAACCCTAAATTGTCCACATAGTGTCCGGTATTAAAGTGTATGTAAGTTGCTTTGGATAAATGACGTGTAATGTAGTAAAATGTGGTTAATTCAGTGAGGCGTTTGAACAGAGAGCACTGGGATATGATCAGGAATGTCGAGGTACTGTTTTGTAAAAGACAAATCTGGATCCATGCATCCCTTAATTGTACCTGTCTGTCTGTGACTGGTGGTGATTATTAATACACTAAAGGCTTCAAAGTCTGAGATAATTAAAACACGATCGCAGCACACCGTGGATTTATGTTAGTATTTCAATTTGAATCAGTTAAGGGAACTGATAAATGCAATGAGACTTCAAATTAAAGAGACCCTAGGGCCTATGATGCTCTGTGGGGTTTTCCCTTTCCTGTAGTGTGTTATATAGGTTCGTGTGCATGTCAATGGTCTGCAATGGCAACGATTCTATTGGCTAGCGCTCCAACACATTGTACCTGATAGGCTAAGGGGCGGGACATCTCTTAATACTGATATACACCTGAACATCAGCAGGAGAGGACTCTTTAAAGTAGAGGCACTACATACTGATATACACCTGAACATCAGCAGGAGAGGACTCTTTAAAGTAGAGACACTACATACTGATATACACCTGGACATCAGCAGGAGAGGACTCTTTAAAGTAGAGACACTACATACTGATATACACCTGAATATCAGCAGGAGAGGACTCTTTAAAGTAGAGACACTACATACTGATATACACCTGAACATCAGCAGGAGAGGACTCTTTAAAGTAGAGACACTACATACTGATATACACCTGAACATCAGCAGGAGAGGACTCTTTAAAGTAGAGACACTACATACTGATATACACCTGAACATCAGCAGGAGAGGACTCTTTAAAGTAGAGACACTACATACTGATATACACCTGAACATCAGCAGGAGAGGACTCTTTAAAGTAGAGGCACTACATACTGATATACAGCTGAACATCAGCAGGAGAGGACTCTTTAAAGTAGAGACACTACATACTGATATACACCTGAACATCAGCAGGAGAGGACTCTTTAAAGTAGAGACACTATATACTGATATACACCTGAACATCAGCAGGAGAGGACTCTTTAAAGTAGAGACACTACATACTGATATACACCTGAACATCAGCATAATGGGGCCCCTTTAACCGATCCATTCAATCTTTCAGTGTTCAATATAAATGCATGGCTCTTTAAAGTTGTATTCCTATGTTTCTAAAGGGTCTGTCTGCTACCTGCATGAGTGCATATGGAAACATTAGACTCCGAAATCAGTTTTCTGTTTGCTCCGTCCCTGCAGGATATCTATAAGTCTAGATGCTGCTGGATTGAGATACAGCCTCGCTGGAAAGCTGCCTATCACTGGTGGAACAGAAACCCTCCCAGCTGCATGGCCTAGTTAAGTTGGCCGGTCTGTGTGTGTGTGTGTGTGTGTGTGTGTGTGTGTGTGTGTGTGTGTGTGTCCCCAGAACCATGCATTGGGTTGCTATCAGCCCGGTTCCTGTCATCTATCCAAGGGAGCTCTTACAGGGAGTTAAGCCTCACTGCGCTGCTCAGAGGACTGTGGACAGCATGGCACTGCAGTGAAGATATTTCATTCTGCAGGGGACCGAGTGTAGCCAACAAGGCAAGGCCAACTCCCCGGCTACCCTCACCCAGAGCGTCCTTCCCCTTTAATCTGCGGCCACTGCCATAGGCAACATTCCTCCACAAGCAAGGCAAACAGTGGCTGCTGGACCAAGACTGCCCTGGTGGAACGAGTGAAGGGCAATTACAATGGGGACATGTGCCCATCACTCTTTGAAATAGCCAATGATACGATGGAGAAAGTGGACTGATTTCGTAAAACCTCATAGGCGAGATTTTATTTTTAGGGTTAGGATTAGGATCACTCCCTAATGTTCGTATTGTTCATACTTTTTACTACATTGTATTAAGTCATTTCGGACAGACAAACTTCAGATGTACAATTGCTATGTCTTGAAAAAACACTGTGTAATTGTTTGCTGCCAAACATCAATAGAAAATATATTACAAAAAATAAATCCAATGATGTCGCCTACATTCAGATTCATTTGTATAATGTGGTTAAATGTGGTGGCAGTGTGGAAGAAGGACAGAAGAGACGTGAATGTTATCTCCAACATGGGTCAGCATCTAACAGTGGAGCAGCTACAAATATGAAACTAAACAATGGTAAGACGAGCTAGTTTGGAAAAACATACCAAGTAATTTATCTTGAGAAAAACCTGCAACCAGGACTAAAGTATGCTAATAAATGTGGGATGCTTGTTTCAACGGTGTGACGGTACGTCCACACAGCAGCTTTTCAAAAATCTTGAAAAGCTTGGAGCTGGGCGTGTCTGACAGCTTGGGGATTTTTTGCGAGCAACGCGACCAACAACCAATCACATGAATGTCCCGCCCCCGACATACAAAGCAAAAAACCCCGGGGATTTTATGCGAGCAATATATATATATATATAAACTCCCCAAACAGGTGAAAACCTACCAGTTTCACCCCACTGTCTCTGCCTCCTCCCTCCATGCCTGGTTCCTCCGGTTTGTATCCCGGTAATAGTTCTGGTCGTAAAGAACCGGGTGATTTGCTACCCGTAACTTCTCGTTTGGAATATGAGGAAATGAACTGCGGTCTGGCTCTCCCTGCTTACACGCGGTTTGATTGGCTAGCGCTTCTACTGTCAGATTTGCATAAACGTGTTTGATTGGCTGACGCTTCCAGCTCAGCTTCAAGAGTTGAACATTGCTCAACTTTTGCATCCTGGAGATCCTGGAAATCTTCGCTTCGCTCCCCCCACAATGCAGTTCGGCGAAAAGCGAGGCAAAGTGACGTCATCCCCATTCAAAGTCAACGGGCAGAGAAGCGTTGGAAGCGGTGGAAGATTCGTCTAAAGCGGCTGTGTGGACGTACCGTTATGGGAAGACATGAGAGCAATATGTGAACAATGTTCTCATTGCATAAGGTAGGCTTACGCAAGGTCTTGGACTAGGCTTGTAGACTCTTAAATGTCATTTAAAGACATTTCTGTTTGGGCAGGCGTTTGGGTAACTTCTTGTGTGCTTTTATTCTATCTTATTGTATATTGTGTTTCTATTGTGTGTTTCACAATGTATTTTGTTTTTAGCACGTCTTTATTTGTATGATGTTTTAAGGCTTTGTCAAAGCTGTGAAAAGCGCTTTATAAATAAATGTTACTTACTTCAGGGTTCATACACTTTTTCACCAATGATTTTGAATGACTTTTCAATGACTTCTCCATGAGCTTTACCTAACTTTCCATGACCAAAAAAATTACTCTTTCTCAGCGGTACCACTGAAACATTTTCATTTTAACATGGTGAGCTGGAAAATAAGGTCTGCATATGAAACATGTTGTGCCTATCTAAAACAAATCAAATAGTATGCTTACTAGCTCCTACAGACTAAAGCCACTGAGGGCGTGATTGTAAAAATCTCTCACCAGCAAAACACCTCGACAGTTAAATGCCATGTTACGTTTCATTACTATACGATACAGTATTTATTATCATTATAGTATTACCATTTCGGCGATTAGCTCAAATATAAATTATATTTGATGCAACTTTGGTTACATTTCCATGACTTGTCCATGGAAATGTAACCAAAGTTGAAACATTTTGTTTTCCATAACTTTTCCAGGTTTTCAATGACCGTAAGAACCCTGTTACTTACTTACTTACTTACTTGGATCCTCCTTTGAACACCCTCCGAAAGAAGGGTCTGATTAAATCAACTGTGATAGTGTTCAACAGACAGTGTGCTTTAACTTAAGCTGAAGTGGATGTGTTTTGTTTGGTTTTTAATAACTTTTTAACTAAGTTACCGACACAATAATTAAATCATGGTCTCTTAGGTTGTCTCCTAGGACTTTATACTAACCTAAAAGCGTTGACATCCTAAATATTGTCTTTCTGTCCCACATCTAATGCGTCCCCCCTTAACTAGCCCCCCCCAGAAGAATTGGTCTAGACAGGCCACTGCCTATATTTGATAAGAAACACAGGTTAATATGTTATTATTTGGCAGGCGGCACCCTAGTAAAGTAGGCCTTCTAGCTGTGAACTTGTTTTGACAAATACACGCCCTTGGTGACAGGCTGCAGTCTTCAGGGTGTCTCTGGAGAGTGATTCAATCTCCGTCTCTACCTCCTCTCTAAGCTCTTCCCTTATGCCTTTCCCGGAGAGGAAATAAACAAAGGTGGTGATTGTGATACATCAATAAAGGCATCCCTAGTGAGATTCAAGGCCTTGTCATCATAGACTTTCTTTCTGTAACCGCATGCATGAGTGCCGCTTTGAGAATACACTGAAGGTTGACCCCGATGCAGAGGATGATGTTGATTTCAGAAGCAACCAGTGTATTATAGCTTAGTAATTAATCCAGAGGGAGAGGCTGGGGTTTCTTTGATAACAACCCAAGCAGATGGTGAGTGGCAGACCCCCTTCATTAAGATTCCTCATCCTTCTCCAGCGCAAGACTCTGTCACTTCAACTTTGAGAGACAAGCAGCACGCAATGCATCAGCAAATAAGACAAATCTGCTCCCTTAGTCTAAGGTCGTGAAACGAAACAGCATCTGAGAATTAGATCACACGTCTACAACCCAAATGTAATCATGGACACGCCATGTAAGGCATACTGAATAATGTATGGTAATAATAGTGCCAACCATAGATTGTGTATAAAGAGAGGAGGTAGTCACGGTGACGTATATGATTGGTTTGTGGACTACGGTTTTTGAAGAGGCCTTAGCCGCGTTCACACTGCGGTACTTTTCCCACAAACTTAGTTCATGATCGCGTTCACACCAAAAAGAGCCGGTACTAAAAGTAGTTCATGCGAACCTTTTTACCCCGCTCTTTTGTGAGAAAAGAGCTATGTTCCTGATTGGCTGGGCGGATTACAAACCACGCCCCGTAAAACTCCCAAAAAGTTTTGTGAAGCCGCCATTTTATTATCCTCGCATTAGCATTATTAGCATTAGCATTAGCCCCGCGCAGAAACGCAGAGCGACTAACTTATGGCAACACAAAATAAAACATGGGAACGGTGGAGATGAGGAGGTGTCGGCGTTCTGGCGATTTGCTCGGAAGGCTTCAGTAGAAGCTGCTGGGAGTCCCAGCAGCTTCGACTGAAGCCTTCCCCAACTCCGGGGACTTCCGGTCGGGGACTTTGGGCGGCAGTATACGCCGTGAAGTGGTTTGCGGCCTGCCAGTAAACCCAAAGCAGAAGAAGAAGAAGAAGAAGAAGTGACGTCAGCGGCTTCATTTGCCTAATCCTCCCCCAGGGAACTTATTCCGGTGTGAACGCGATCTGTACTTAGTTCATGAGAACTAAAGAGTTCGCATGAACTAAGTTCGCATGAACCTTTGTGTGAAAAGTACCGCAGTGTGAACGCGGCTCTTGTTATGTTTTGGGGTTTTTGTGTAAATGTAAATGGTCTGCAAAGGCTAACATCACAACGTTTCTTCCAGAGGGAGTTTCTCTCCCACACACTCCCCCCCCCTGCCTGAAATTCAATACAAATATGAACCTGAAAATTAGCATAATATGTCCTCTTTAAACACAAAAGCAATTTAGGAGTTTGTCTTGTGGCATGTTTCCTTACATCAAGAAATGTTGTGAGAAAATAAAATGGCTCAAAATAGGATCTAGGTACTCTTTCAGCCTGGAGTCTTAAAGAGGTGAGAGATGGTTCTATCAGAAAACTGTGTGTGTGCTGTGTGTCCTTCACCAGGTGTGTCGCGTGTGTGTGTGTGTGTGTGTGTGTGTGTGTGTGTGTGTGTGTGTGTGTGTGTGTGTGTGTGTGTGTGTGTGTGTGTGTGTGTGTGTGTGTGTGTGTGTGTGTGTGTGTGTGTGTGTGTGGTGTGTGTGTGTGTGTGTGTGTGTGTGTGTGTGTGTGTGTGTGTGTGTGTGTGTGTGTGTGTGTGTGTGTGTGTGTGTGTGTACCTCAGAAGTCTGCAGATGCTGCTCCTGTAACTGAGTCTCTGGCTCGCAGCCGCCACGCTGGGAGGGACGGGTGGACGGGCCGGGAAATAAATCAAGACGGCCACGAAGAGGAAAGCAATCGCTGCTAACTCTGCCGGAGAACATGGACAAAAGATAAAAGACATACTTGTTATTACAAATATAAGACAGTCAGAGTCATTTCACCTCATCTAAAAGACTCATGAAACTTAGACAAGCACTGGTTAATAACACTTTTTTACTATTTGGTTGTTTTGCAAAAGCTCCATTGCCATTTCTTAACCTCTCAAACTTTGATTGGTTATTCTTTCCCTCACATCGATCTGACGTTTTGATCTTTCTTTCGATGACCTCTAAAACTTTAGTTGCACACACGGGTGTCTGCTTTGTCCTGTTGAAACTTAATAATTATACTACCTTGGGTTGAACAAAAAGCTGCAGCCTCAATCTATTACAACGCGCTTGTTTCTCCTTCCGGCGTGCTTTTAATGTTCTGAGTCAGTTAAGCATAACAGTCGCAGCGATCTAATTTGCAGCGGGCGGTTATGAACAGTGTAATTGGGCTTTTTTGGCATTTGTGCAACATTTTTGGATCCCCCGGCCTGATTGTTTTTATGTGTTATGTCCCTAGACGGGGCTGACATGATGTAGAAATTATATGCTATCGATCCTTCGTGCCCTATGAAGCATGGGCGGTTCTACGGGGGGGGCAACAGGGGCCAGTGCTCTTGTGACACTGACAAGGGACCCCCCTGTGGCCCCCATCCAAAAAAAAGTTACGATATTACGATTTATTGGAACTAAATCAAATCAGAGACCCGAATGTACAGTGGAGATTAAACTGTTCATTACCTTATAAAAGCAAATACTGTTTATGTTTTTTTATTAAATTGTCACTTAAAGTTACTAAAACAAATACTCTTAATGAAAAAAACTGCTGCTGCAGCTTCTACTGAAGCCAGTCCCCAACTCCGGGGACTTCCGGCCGGGGACTTCTGGTGGCCGTGAAGTGGTTTGCGGCCTGCCAGTAAACCCAAAGCAGAAGAAGAAGAAGTGACGTCAGCGGCTTCATTTGCCTTATCCTCCCTCAGGAACTTATTCCGGTGTGAACGCGATCTGTACTTAGTTCATGAGAACTAAAGAGTTCTGATGAACTAAGTTCTCATGAACTAAGTACGGCAAAGTACTTGGTGTGAAAGCGCCTATTGACTGTATTTTATGTTTATTTTACACAATTACTTTATACTGTCTTTGTCTTTTTAACCTGCTTTTATTGTGCCCCTCATGAAATAACTGGCCCCCCCAGTAAAATTGGTCTAGAACCGCCACTGCTCTGAAGTTCTCGCTTTCCATTAGTACCTGCATACATAACCATCTGGATTCTTTCTCGGATGAAGTTCTCGTCACCCACTGATACCGTAGAGGTGAACGTATGGGTGTTGTTGGGGGCCGGGACCACCAGAGGTCCGATTATAAAGGAAGCAGCGCCCCCCAGGTAGGAGAAGAGGGAGGCCACGGCCGTCGCTGTGGCTCTCTGGTCCGGGGCGAACCATGTGGTGGAGAGGAAGGGGCCGGCGCTCATTATGGTAGGGCCGGCCAAACCATTCAGGAACTGTCCCCCGTGTATCAACCTGTTACAGGAGGGAGGAGGAAATCATTTTAATTTACCAGAAACAGCAAAAACATCACCAGGTTGTTGGAAAGTAGTTTTGTTATATTACAAACATTTCTTTAGTCTGATGTACAGTAGTAGAGACTGCTGAACACTAGTAGCTTTGAACTGTGGAACATTTGTAACTCAGGTTCCTATCAATGTACCACATGTCTTTTCTATGTGTCTTCAATACAAATATAAGAACCTTAAACATTTAAAAAACATATCTCCTGCATAATGGACAGCCAATAAAGTGTGGCAGTGACGACTTATGTTGTAGTTAGCATTAGCAGTTAGAAATGCCCTGGGTTCCTTGACTAAAAGCAATGGAATTTTTTCATTGGATTTTGGAATATTGCAGAAATAAGACGTGTGCCAAACAAACGTTGTTGTGATACTTGCACGTTACGTCCAGCAAGATAATCTCCACATATTAAAACCTCTTTTATGATTTTTGAAGCTAAAAACGCAATCACCAGAAGTATAAAAGTCACAATCACATGACTTCCAAAGCTAAGCTAAAGGTGGCTAATGTGCGGAGCGATGACGTCCAGTAGTCTCATTTACACTTGTTAGCAACTGATTTTTTTTTAAGACATACTGTATATTGAGTGGGGTATTTATTTACTGATGTATTTTATGTTGTTGAACAAAACGTTAATATCTTCAGCTTGTGTTAATCACAGATCTATTTCAGGCATCTAACCAAAAGCAAATTCAGAAAACCGTTGATTTGGGAGACATGGAACCAAAAGTGGTAAAATGCTGACTCATTTCTGGGTTTTAAAACTCATCCTTGCACCACTCGATGTCAGTTATTATAATGGTGTAATGAGGGTTCACACTCCAAATACATTTCCGCATGTTAAAGAATAACAATAAGGTTATTATAATGGTGACACCAGACACTGAAGGTAATTAGGTGTATATGTCTCATTAAAGTCTAACAGCTACCCAGATGTGGCAAATCTATTTCTCTCAGCTTGGCTGCTTTCAGCTTCTATCATGACGTTTTCTGTCTCTGGAAGGTTGAGTCTGAATTGTGTGCATCCGCAGTGACCTTGAAAATCTACTATAAGTAAATTAATGGAAATCTGATCCCATATGATATTTAACTCAACGATGTCCCTGAACATAGATGAGATTTCTGCTGCCAGCTGTTGCAGGGACGTTGCACGACACTCAGGTGGAGGACTGTGATGCCTTTAAAAGGTTCAGAAAACAACCTAATCAGGAGTTAAAACATTGTCTGGGTAGGAGGACTCTCTGCACTCAGAACATGTTTAGTTTAAGGTGCTCTTTGGAAATATGTAGATGTATAAATTACACGAAACAACTCGAGGGCACTCTCTTTTTAAAGAACTAAAATGCCTTTTATGTAATGGCATAGTCATAATAAAACTGGCATCCAGCCATGGGATTTTAACAGATTTAATGGGCGATGGCATTCAACCAAAAATAAATCTTCCACCTGAACATGGTGCTGTGACCTCAAGAGGATGTAGACTAATATAATCAGTAATCATAAGTGTGTGGCACATGTTACAGAAAAGTAAAAGTTGTGTGGTTCCTATAGTAATTTCATGTTTTTAAGTGGCGGTTTTGATGTGTTTCAGTCGGGCTTTCGACCTAACCACAGCACTGAGACTTCACTTGTTAAGGTCTTAAATGACATCCATTTGAACACAGACAGTGGCAGAATATCAGTGTTAGTATTATTAGATCTCGGCGCTGCCTTTGATACTGTTGACCACAACATATTGTTAGATCGTCTTGAAAACTGGGTGGGAGTTTCAGCAACAGCTCTAAACTGATTTAGCTCCTACTTGAAGGACAGAACAAACTTTGTCTCAACGGGCAATTACAAATCAACCCTGATAAATATGTCATGCAGGGTTCCTCAAGGCTCCATCTTAGGACCTTTGCTTTTTAATATTTATATGCTACCTCTGGCTGAAATTATTAAAAAGGGCGATCTAAGCTATCACATCTATGCAGACGACACCCAGATTTATTTTAAAATTACACCGGAGACTATTCTCCGATTAGAACACTGAGCAACTGCATTGAGCACATCACTGACTGGATGACTCAGAACTTTCTCCAATTAAACAAACAAAAAACTGAGATCATTGTTTTTGGAGCAAAGAAGGACCGATTAAAAGTAATCACAGAGCTTAAGTCGGCAGACTACAAAGTAACTCACAAAGCAAGACATCTGGGTGTAGTGATGGACTCAGATCTGAATTTTAACAGTCACATTACAACAGTTATTAGGTCTGCATACTACCACGTGAAGAACATATCAAAGATTAATGTCACAACAGGATTTAGAAAAACTTGTCCATGCTTTTATCTTCAGTAGACTCGACTACTGCAATAGTGTATTCACAGGTCTCACTAAAAAAATCTATCAGAAAGCTGCAGCTGATCCAGAACGCTGCTGCTCGAGTACTCACTGACATTAGAAAAGTGGATCACATCACTCCGGTTCTGAGATCATTACACTGGCTAACAGTCTGCCAAATAATTGATTTTAAAATAATACTGCTAGTTTTTAAATCACTAAAAGGTCTTAGGACCGAGGTATATAGACGACCTACTCCATCACTATGAAGCATCCAGGAGTCTCAGGTCTTCTGGGTCGGGTCTGCTCTCTGTTCCGAGAATAACCACTAAAAGCAGCTTTTAATTATTATAGATAGATAGATAGATAGATTCAACTTATTGTCATTACACAGTACAGGTACTATGTAATGAAACGGTTTCTCTGCATTCGACCCATCCTAGTGTTAGGAGCAGTGGGCTGCCATTAAGTACGGCGCCCGGGGAGCAGTGTAGGGAACGGTGCCTTGCTCAGGGACACCTCGGTAGCACTTGGCCCAACAATTTGGAACACACTGCCTAAATCGTGCACGTCCGCCGAAACACGTCTTATTTTTAAATCCCGACTAGAAACGCACTTATTTGCCGCTGCTTTTAATTGAGCTGCCCATACTCACACATACAGTATGCCTTTTCAGTCATGTATTCTAAGGAGATACATGTGTATATGATTGTATAGATGTGTGTGCAAGTACGTTTTGCATGTATGTATATTATGCATAATATTTTCTACAACATAGTAAGCATTTATTTTTACCCAGGGTGACCCCGTCTGCTTCTGTTCATTATTGTAAAATAAACAAAAAAGTCACAAAAGAGTCAAGATATTAAAACATTTTACACCTAGTCAATCAGAACTGTATTTGTCTACAACAGTGACATGCTAAGTGATGCAACAATATCATCTAGAAATGTCACATGTATAAATATAATTATATACAGGACATTTTTCTGCACAATGATTACTTTTACTTTTTATACTTCAAGACCATTTAGCTGATAATACTTATTATAGTACTTAAGTAAGATTTTGAATGCAGGACTTTTACTTGTAATAAAGTAATTTGAGAATAATGTATAGGTGTTGGGGAATAATTTGCTTCGGTAGATATTCAATGTTCGACACAGTTCATAATTTTCTCTTTTCACTGACTCCTTTCCCACGGCATAGGTCTACTCTACGGCCTTGAGTATTGCTGCTATCTCTCTTAAGAAGGGGCAGCTTGGGCACATTGTTGTTGCCAGCTTAAGACCGGGCAACTCTCGGTCAGAGATAGTTACTGTTGTGGGACACCTGGAACACGTCCTTCTCGGGGTGGAGACGACCCCGAGCCATAAGCGACAACAAATGTGATTCAGTGTCCTCAGCTGTTTAGTCTATCTATTGAAGAACGTTGATTATTACACTCTCTAGTTAAAACCTGGAGCTACAGGAGGGGTCTTCAGGATTGATTGTGGCATCTCAACCGTGTGGTCAGGTCGTGGCCCGTGACATGTCGTGTGAATTCTCCGGCCGAAGCTCCAAATAAACCGTCAGTGTTTGCCATCAAAGCTCCCGCTCTCCTCGTCTCTCGAGTCCTGACTCCAATCGCTTCAGAAGTTTCCCCCACAATAGGTACTTTTACGAAAGCATTGATTGTGGCATCTCAACCGTGTGGTCAGACGGCAATCTCAATTCCGTGACATGTCTTGTGAATTCTCCGGCCGAAACTGGAAATACACCGTCAGTGTTTGCCATCAAAGCTCCAGCTCTCCATCGTGCCTCTCTTTTAGTCCTCACTCCAATTACTTCGGAAGTTTCCCCCACAGGTACTTTTACAAAAGCATCTGAATACTTCTTCCACAACTGGGTGGTGATGGGAGAAAATGAAAAGGGTGAAGCAGGACAAATGGGGATTCTTAGTTAAAGTATTTAGTATTTTATACCGTGGTTTTTCTACATTAAGATTTGAAATTTGACAGCTTAAAAACTTCAGCTGATTCTTATTCAACATAAGTGTGGGCAGGCTGGAGGGAGAAGACTGGATGTTTGTAACGTGATTCAAACTTAACTTCAGGACCGAGTTAACACCAGTTTGTAAGACTGAATAACACCAATCAGTAAAAATGTAATAATATATGTTCAGATCCAAGGGCATGCGACAACTCGCCTACAATATTAAACCAAGAACTATTATACAAGCCCTAAGTAAAAAAGAAAAACTGTCTTTATGAAACTGATTTGAGACTCACTGACACAGCTGTCAGGCTTCTGGCGTCTATCAATGTCAAACCATCGTTGTGACAATTTAGAAAATCCACCTGTGTGGCAATGACAGCTATATTCAGACAGGACTCAATACTGTGCTGACATGATAGCGCACAAATACAAAATTGCTACCACACTGTGAGAAGTGGGAAAGTATTTTTCTAGAAGAAAATTGGAGTTGTAAATGTTTAAAAAAGCCATACATGAACTTGTCTGAATAAAATACTGCTAGTTATTCTTATTTCAATAACTATGCGATCAGGGAATAAGTTAATCAAATCTTGACAGAAATCAGATGACAATTGTCTCTACAATGAGCTTTGTTCATCAACAAAAAAGTGTGAATGTTCAATATCTATATACATTTAAAAATAAAACTCTTCCGGCTTAAAGCAGACTAATATCAGTTTGTCTAACTGCCTGTGTGCTTACATTTATCTGCCCTCTAACTCTTTACCTTTGCTTTCCACTGTTGCTTCGGTTCAAGGATAAAGTGCAGGGTCTCTGCAGGAATCCAGAAGTCCAATGTAAGACCTTTTTTAAGACCCTTTCCATACATTTTAAGACCTCATCGCCACTTTGAGTTCTAACCGGTTACCTTGGCGACACACTTCACCTCACATTGACTATATACAGTATTGATTGTCCTTCCTCCTTCTCTTCCAACCATTTGGACGCAGACTTGCATTTCCCCATAACGATGTTGCTTAGCAACCGGCGTAAACGGACCTTCGCGCTATCAAGCAGTGAGTGCGCGACATCCTGTTCAGATGACGTCAAACCCAACGGGATGCCATCAATAAACTCCACAGAATCACACTACACACCTACGCCGTCGCCATGACTACATTCAGGCAGACTGCAGAACACAACCTCTCTGGACCATTTATATACTTATTGGAAACAAGCTACAACATTTAATACCTTGGAAAATGCTGTTTATTACTTTTTAATAGCCTTAATTTTCGCTAAATTGATTGATCAACTTATAATACTTTTTAAGACCCCGCGGACCCCCTGGAGTTTCACGGCAGCGTACAAACTGTAGTGTTCAGAGAATAACTAACACACCATCAGCTCCTAAATACTCTGTTGCTCTTACCTTTCATTCACCCTACTCCTTCTTTCTTTGTAGAAGTGTCTCTATCTCCAACTACATCTAGTTGGCAATTTTCTAAACATTCTTCTCTTTCGATTTAAGAAAAACCTGGCAACAAAAGAAGCCATCTCCTTAAATCCTTTCGTGCTCCCTCAACACAAAACGCTGCAGTACAACCTTGTTTAAAAGTGATATTGGAGGTTATATATCTGAACACCTAACTCATATTATAAGCACTTTGATTGAACTTTCAGAACTTTGGAAAACTCTGCATTACAAAGTTTGTTCAGTACTTGATTGAAGCTCAGTCCCGAGTGTTTCTGTCTGTGCTCTCCGGCTATGAAGATTGCCTTTAAAGTGACAGGTGAAGAGGACCGACGGAGAGTACCACGAGGACGAGTGGTCCCATGGGGCGAAGGCAAACTGGGTGATTTATTTAATCAGTATTGATGAACCCTGTCACGCTAATCTGACCATCTCAAAAAGGCCAAACAATTCAGTGTTTGTCTCGTGACGGGACTTTTCCAATCAGTGTCTGAGTGAGTCTGAGATCCCACTGATGGACACTTACCAATCACACCAGATGATACTTATCTACGTATTTAAATACAGAACAGAGAAAACGGCGAGTGAAAGCGCGCAAACACGAGGGAATGAGCAAGGTAAAAAAACGTCATATCTTTGATTCGAGTGCCGACCTAATCACAGCGAGGGGTAATCACAGCGTTTCTCTGCTTATGTGAACTTCACCAAACAAACACGTCTTCAGAATAGCAACTGTGGGAGATACACAGCCGAACTTTGTCATAAAAGTCGAGGAACTTACACAACATTTCTTTGATTTCCCTGCAACAAAAAAAAGATCTTAAAAAGCATAAAGGCGTTACTTCCTCAAGACGCTTGTGTCTTAAAAAGAAAACGAAGTTAAGGCGCCTTTCAAACATGAAAGCAACAACCGCAGATCTGCAGGAGGCTGTCGAGGGAACTTCTGAACCGGGGGAACTTTGTCAAATGCCGTGTTTGATGGCTCTTGCAATGCCCTTGAACTCATCCCATCATCATCATCATCTAAAGCAGGCGTGTCCAAACTACGGTTCATTTTAATTGGCCTGCAACAAATTCTAAAAGTATAATTGAACATAGCCCACACGTGAAACTTGTGCTTGCCTTATAGTGTACATCTTAATATATAACACAGTGTTATTCATGTGTTATCAATCCCACTTTTCAAATCAATTGTCAATTAAAGTTGATTTTTTTTTACAACAAATCTTAGTTGATAAGAAAAAGCCCAATAACTTATTTGCATAACAAAAACAACAACATATACAACATAAATCAAACCCTATGGAAAGCTATTGTCTTTTTTTCTTGAAGCATATTCAATTATCAAGCAGAATTGACCTACATTTGATTGAATTAGCTAATTCATAACGTAACTTATGAGGCAATACACCTCACCTCTAGTGATTGGCCGAGCCCTTCCTATATTTTTCTTTGTGTGGCCCTCAGAGAAAACTGTTTGGACACCCCTGATCTTAAGCTTACTCATGATATGACTTAATATCCTGTTCATGAGCCAGCATAAAACACAGGTCACCAAACAAAGCAGATCTGAGTCACGTCTGTTTTATCTCCACTACCGCAAAGCTAAGAGTGACATCTGCTGGTGATCCACGGAGCTGCACGATCCCATCAGCCAGTCCTTTACTGGGATTATCCTCCATGGCATCCATTAGAGCACAGGTGTCAAACTCGAGGCCCGGGGGCCAAATCAGGTGGATTTAATTTCGGCCCACAGGATCATTTCTAATTAGATCTGGCCCTCCGGTATATTTCACGCACCCCTTCCCTCCATCCTGAGGGTCTCCTCCGCTCAGAGCCTGAGCCCAAACATTGATGACCTTGCTCCCAAGATGAGACGCCAAGTATCTGAGCTAGCATCTCAGAGCAGCACACTGAGCTCAATGGATGCTTCCTTCTGCACTTTCTCTCACGACAGCAGGGCAGGTTTGGTTTCTCTCTGAAGGGGAATAGTTTGTTGAAGCTGTTGTCGGCCTGAGGGGAAATGTACTCATCAGAAGTGACTCTGAGAAGCTGCAGATAGAGCCGTGAGAAATGAAAGCAACTGATTATGTAATGTTGTTTTTATAGGCAATAATTTAAGCGTTGTGAGTTCCAGGTTTAATATGTGCAGTAAGTTCATTTCAATAAGTTTTGCAATAAACATTGAACCAGTCCGGCCCTCCACTAGCACCCATTTTTAAATGTTGGCCCGCTGTGTGTTTGAGTTTGACCCCCCTGCTTTAGAACATGGCTTCAAGGGGTTTCGACCTATAACATTTAAGATGCAAATGAGGCTGCCCTGTGTCAGATCTAACGTTTGCCGTGTGATTCATGTTATCTTGTTGAGATCAGTCCACCGTGAATACTGAGCTGAAGGTCAGGGCGGTGAAAGGTTGTCCTCATCATCCAAGGGGAACACAGCAGACAGGCCTCACCTGGGCTACCTTACACTTTGACAGACGCCAATAACTGATGCTTTTGCATGGCTGGATGTTATGGAATTAGCACATGATGATGTTACTTGTTTCTGTACTAGACTGAGGCTTCAGTTATGCTGAGGTGTATGTCAGCTGACCGCTCAACAGTCCTGCCTTTTTGTGTTTTCGCAGCCCTGTTTCTGTTTAATTCTATTTCCCTTTTATTGTAAAAGCCTCTGGCAATTGTTGGCAACCGTGTTTATAAGAGTGCTCTGTTTCGGGTAGGTTCATCCAACACATGTCAAGTCGCGTTGCAATGATGCTGTTCAAGTCGTAACAGAAGAGAAACCCCACATGTTAGTGTCCTCTGGGTTTCCACACCAACAACGAGATATCAGATCATGTTCAATATTGGTCATTTGGGTAAAACTTTATATTAAGGTACACACATGGAAGTTGTTGTACATGAGTTATGGTCTTAATATGCTCTGCTCAATATGGGCCTAATAAGGCAGCAGTACCACAAGAATAGTAGTTCTCCCATAATAACACTTAATATGATCTATTCTTATGTAACAAGACATGAAACTATAAGTGTACATTGTGTCTGAGCAGAGCATATTCAGACCAAAACTCATGGCCCGCAACTTCCTTACTTTCAATAAATAAGCACTAATTAGAGGGTTATTGAGGAAAAACTCAACTAATGGCCTATTCGAACATGGTCATGTAGAATAAGGCATTAATAAGTGTTTTATAATGACTAATAAAGAGCCAATATACTGCTAATATGCATGTTAATTAACAACTAGTTGATGGTGAATTTGTGTACCTTAATATAAAGTGTACTAACCGTAATTTGAACCCGGTGCAGAACAGATGGACTTCAGAGCAGATTGGGGATGTAAAAGAAACTCTTAACATACCTTACACCACAGGAACATTTCCTATTTATTAACCATTGTCTGAAGAGGGGAACTGAACCCAAATTAAAGTGCATTGTTTGTATATAGAAACAATTGTTCTTCACTGGGGTGCAGTGTGTTCTTGACAGACAGTCTGTAGAACATGTAACACGTCAGGATCGTTCATTCACAGGTTCAGGTGTTGTGAAGCCATGGGCTTTAAACGAAGCACCAGTTGATGTTGTACTGCCATCAATCATAGGTTATTATTCGATTGGAAACAAATCAAATGTACATATAATAAAAGTTCACTTGTGGAAACTGTTGTATAATGCAGTGACTTTGGGGAATCTTGTCTGAGAAAATAAACCCTGATGGTAGTTATCATAGCTAGAAGTTAAACCTTTGGAATAGGAAGTTTAAAACTGACATCTACCAGTCAGGGGGGAAAAATCATGTTGGGAAGGGATCGTAAGTGTATGATCAGTATTTGTGGCTCTTACGACAGCCCTAAAAGTCAGGATATATTGACCTCAGATGCTAAAATGTACGACCAACCTTTTCGAAAAGACGACATGAAATATAGTACAATTTTAAGGGGCCGTGAAAGATAAAACAAATGGTCCGTTATGTTTTGATTTACAGATCAAAATAAAACTTCAACTACACCTATAATTCCTGACAGACCATAAAATAAAATAAGGCTCCAAGTTTGTGAGTGTGGTTAACTTCGCAGAACAGGTACAGTGAAATATAACGTCCTCAAGATCTAGACCGCACTACAAACTAGAGGATGAGTGATATAAAGCTTAGTACAGAATGAAAGGAAGGCCTTGGTATCACTGTTACACAACAGATGAGCTTTTGCTATGTAATGCAGTGATCGATACAAGGTTACAAGTCCAATATGTCACGTAGAAAACATGTTTAGTCTACATGCTTCCCTGCGTGTGTAGAAGTGGACTCGTGTAAAAGCAATCTTAAAGGGGCCCTATTCTGCTCCTTTTCAGGTGTATATCAGTATGTAGTGTCTCTACTTTAAAGAGTCCTCTCCTGCTGATGTTCAGGTGTATATCAGTATGTAGTGTCTCTACTTTAAAGAGTCCTCTCCTGCTGATGTTCCGGTGTATATCAGTATGTAGTGTCTCTACTTTAAAGAGTCCTCTCCTGCTGATGTTCAGGTGTATATCAGTATGTAGTGTCTCTACTTTAAAGAGTCCTCTCCTGCTGATGTTCAGGTGTATATCAGTATGTAGTGTCTCTACTTTAAAGAGTCCTCTCCTGCTGATGTTCCGGTGTATATCAGTATGTAGTGTCTCTACTTTAAAGAGTCCTCTCCTGCTGATGTCCAGGTGTATATCAGTATGTAGTGTCTCTACTTTAAAGAGTCCTCTCCTGCTGATGTTCAGGTGTATATCAGTATGTAGTGTCTCTACTTTAAAGAGTCCTCTCCTGCTGATGTTCAGGTGTATATCAGTATGTAGTGTCTCTACTTTAAAGAGTCCTCTCCTGCTGATGTCCAGGTGTATATCAGTATGTAGTGTCTCTACTTTAAAGAGTCCTCTCCTGCTGATGTTCAGGTGTATATCAGTACGTAGTGTCTCTACTTTAAAGAGTCCTCTCCTGCTGATGTTCCGGTGTATATCAGTACGTAGTGTCTCTACTTTAAAGAGTCCTCTCCTGCTGATGTTCAGGTGTATATCAGTACGCAGTGTCTCTACTTTAAAGAGTCCTCTCCTGCTGATGTTCAGGTGTATATCAGTATGTAGTGTCTCTACTTTAAAGAGTTCTCTCCTGCTGATGTTCAGGTGTATATCAGTATGTAGTGTCTCTACTTTAAAGAGTCCTCTCCTGCTGATGTCCAGGTGTATATCAGTATGTACTAGTGTCTCTACTTTAAAGAGTCCTCTCCTGCTGATGTTCAGGTGAATATCAGTATGTAGTGTCTCTACTTTAAAGAGTCCTCTCCTGCTGATATGCAGGTGTATATCAGTATGTAGTGTCTCTACTTTAAAGAGTCCTCTCCTGCTGATGTTCAGGTGAATATCAGTATGTAGTGTCTCTACTTTAAAGAGTCCTCTCCTGCTGATGTTCAGGTGAATATCAGTATGTAGTGTCTCTACTTTAAAGAGTCCTCTCCTGCTGATGTTCAGGTGTATATCAGTATGTAGTGTCTCTACTTTAAAGAGTCCTCTCCTGCTGATGTTCAGGTGTATATCAGTATGTAGTGTCTCTACTTTAAAGAGTCCTCTCCTGCTGATGTTCAGGTGTATATCAGTATGTAGTGTCTCTACTTTAAAGAGTCCTCTCCTGCTGATGTTCAGGTGTATATCAGTATGTAGTGTCTCTACTTTAAAGAGTCCTCTCCTGCTGATGTTCAGGTGTATATCAGTATGTAGTGTCTCTACTTTAAAGAGTCCTCTCCTGCTGATGTTCAGGTGTATATCAGTATGTAGTGTCTCTACTGTGACATGTCTCCATGCTTTCTCATACTGCCTGTGTTGCAGCACCTCTTTTCACCCTCTGTCTGAAACCAGAGCCCAGTCTGCTCTGATTGGTTAGCTGGCCGGCTCTGTTGTGATAGGTCAACCAGCTCAGAGATTTGTGAGTGTTACATAGTGATGTCACTTTACAGAAGTAAACAAAGGAGTGGAATGGAGGCGTTTCAGGCAAGGGTGTGGGAGAGAAACTTACTCTGGATTGTAGCATTTGAAGACTATTTCCATTCACAAAAACATATATAACACACAACAGGAAAGGGAGAATAGGGCGTCTTTAATTCAATGTTGTGTAAAGAGCCTTTGAAGCTACTATTAAGGGATTTGAGGAACACATAATACTGAATGATAAAACCACAGATCCAGCTGAAACTCTTGACATTTCACAGCAGATTGTACTTTTGTTTCAGCTTAGACACTCTCATAAGGGAATCGTGATTCTTTCACCTCTTCTTCCCAACGAACTTTAAAAAGGATGGTTTTTATTTCACTGAGCTTGTATCACTGCACCCCGACTTCTCCCTCTGCTGCCTCAAGAGACAGAGGGAAATAAATAGAGAAACCAAAATTGATTTTTCTGCTCTTTGAAAGCCCCAAATGTGGTTTTTTTTATATAGATCCTCAAATCCTTGGAATAAAAAGCTACTAATTTCTGCGGAAGTACAATTTCCTCTATGTATTGATATTTAACCGCTTCATTGTGGAGGCCATTGGTAATCATTAAACAGATTATCGCTCAAATAATATTCAATGAAATTACATTTTTAGGAAGCCCATTATAGTTGAGTGACCTTCTCTGAGCTCATGAGTCAAACTGGGAATGAGAATAATGAGATTTTTGGGGGGAGTTTTCCAATGATGGGCTGTCAAAGCGCCCTCTTGTGCGGAAAGAACAAGGAGGAAAGGAAACTAAAAATAAGTAAATTATTCAGACAGACTTTAGTTGTCTTTCTATCCAGTTGCAGTTCTATATAAATAACAGGACCTTGATGGGAATCAGTAAAGCTAAAAGCATGACACTCCTATGAAACGGAGCATTACTAACCAATTCCTGTTTACTGATGTTCTTCCTCCTACTTTTAACAATAATAGCAAGCAACACATCTAAAAGGGGCCTCACGTCTCCTGCGTCTTGGCCATGTGTCGCACTGGAACACACCGCAAAGACTTCAGCCGACGGCCAAGAAGCACGTACGAACTGTGCATGCGTGGGTGGCAATAACACTCCTTACCAGCAGGCGGCGGTAGTGTGTATTCCTCATTCAAAAGAGGCAACAACCGGAAGATGAGGCTGCATGGGTAGACTTCGCGTCCTTAAAATCCCCACAATGCTTTGCGCATGGACCAATTTAAAAAAAACTTGCGGAGAATGGCTGAACCGACGCAGCACACATTTAAATGTCAGTATGTAGTGGCATATGTGTTGGTAAATATGTTACTTTGTTACATTTGTTTGTTATCACCAAAATGTGTTCCGTGAAAGTAAAGCAAGTTCATAATTAGATAGACATTGTGAGGTATTTATTTTCGATACAGTTTATGTTGAAAACCGTTCGAGAGAGTGGCACACTTGTTAGCCTGTTCCATTCTTCTTCGTTTTCCGAAGCCGTGGCTTGGAAGCATACTTGCTTCATTTCTGAAGGAAGTGACTTGGAAGTACACGACTACCAAGCCAGCATCCTCGCGATTGAGAAACAGCCACAGACTGCGTGATACACCGAGAGAAGAAGAACAGACTGCGTGATATAAACGAACAACAAATAGCGTGTGCGTTCCATTTTCACTCTACAGCGAGAAGCTCACGGGGCTTTCCCGAACCTGAGTCGAGAGCTGGAGTTCAATGAAATCTCACATTTGCCTTCTTAATCGTTTGTTTGGATCCCTCACTTCTGTTTCGCTTCTCATGCACTGATTCGCTAAGCTCAACAGCCAATCAGAGTGATTTATTTAGCCGACGGCCATTTACCGACAGAAGGTGGCGGCACGGCCGAAAAGACACGACGGGGCGGGACACACCAATCTGAGTAGGGCGACAGGACGCTCATCGTTCTATCGACATCTATCGACAGCCGAAATCGGCTTGGTGTGTAAGGACCTTTATGGATGGTAATGTCTGTCTGTCCAGATTTAAATGTCTCCACAACTATTGGCTGAATTACATTTTCATTTTATCTTCGATTGGACGTTTTACTTTAACTTCTTAAGGTCTTGTATGTCTTACGTTTATCTCGCTTTTGAAAAAAAAATCATATTATTGGACTTTTTTTTTGTCTTTTAACTTCTCGTTTATATATTTATTATTTTTTACTTTTTATTGGACATATTACCAAGACTTCTTGTGTTTATATAAGTATATATTTTCGTATGTTTAATTGTTTTCTTAGTTCATTTTTTAAGATGGAGCGACTTTAACTAAACCCACGTTCCCTTGGGATGAATAACTCTGACTCACAGGATGAACTGCCATCACTTTGGGGATCTTTGAAATGTATCAAAAATGAAACATGAACAATATTTTTTGTATAACCAAAAACCTGCAGAACTAATGCGAGTGACATCGCCTTCCTTTGTGTTTAGAGCCAATTAGCAAATATTAGCATTCAAACCTGTAAGCATTCAGATTATTATCGATTAATCTGACATTTATTTTGTCTAAGAATAAAAATGTTCTTGTTCAATTTCTCAGAGTCAAGGTGACATATTAATCTTGTTTGCTTTTATCCAGTCCATAACAAATATTTGGTTTTTTGATATTATTTGATAAAGTTAATCATAAAATCCTCTGAGGCTTAAACCAAATGACTGAAACATTAAATCAATTGTTAAAAAAATGGTGTCTGATTAATTTCTCATGGACTAAGTAATCCATTAAGCTACTAATCTTGTCAGTGAAATCACAAATCATGCAGAACTCATTAGACGAGGAGAGGTCCTAACTCTTGGCAGGCAGCTCTTCTTGTCCATAAACTGATAGTTGGCAGTCTGATGGAAAGAGTTTGCCTAATAAATCCTCCTTTCTAAAACCTCTCAAAGAATCGTGATCAGAAGGAGGACGCTCACCATCTCCGGAGAGGCTGCTCTGTCAGAGGGACGCTCCGCAGAGCCGCTCCCAAAAGCATCAGGAAGGCCGAGAGGAGGAGGGACGCCCGCAGACCTGGGGAGAGAGAGAGGGGAGAGAAGCGTTAAAGGTCACCTATTATGCAAAGTCCTCTTCTTCATGTCTCTTCTACAACATGTGTCCCCTCTTCTTCATGTCTCTTCTACATCAGCATGTGTCCCCTCTTCTTCATGTCTCTTCTTCATCAACATGTGTCCCCTCTTCTTCATGTCTCTACATCAACATGTGTCCCCTCTTCTTCATGTCTCTTCTACATCAACATGTGTCCCCTCTTCTTCATGTCTCTTCTACATCAACATGCTCTTCTTCATGTCTCTTCTACATCAACATGTGTCCCCTCTTCTTCATGTCTCTACATCAACATGTGTCCCCTCTTCTTCATGTCTCTTCTACATCAACATGTGTCCCCTCTTCTTCATGTCTCTTCTACATCAACACGTGTCCCCTCTTCTTCATGTCTCTTCTACATCAACATGAGTCCCCTCTTCTTCATGTCTCTTCTACATCAACATGTGTCCCCTCTTCTTCATGTCTCTTCTACATCAACATGTGTCCCCTCTTCTTCATGTCTCTACATCAACATGTGTCCCCTCTTCTTCATGTCTCTTCTACATCAACATGTGTCCCCTCTTCTTCATGTCTCTACATCAACATGTGTCCCCTCTTCTTCATGTCTCTTCTACATCAACATGTGTCCCCTCTTCTTCATGTCTCTTCTACATCAACACGTGTCCCCTCTTCTTCATGTCTCTTCTACATCAACATGAGTCCCCTCTTCTTCATGTCTCTTCTACATCAACATGAGTCCCCTCTTCTTCATGTCTCTTCTACATCACCATGTGTCCCCTCTTCTTCATGTCTCTTCTACATCAACGTGTGTCCCCTCTTCTTCATGTCTCTTCTACATCAACATGTGTCCCCTCTTCTTCATGTCTCTTCTACATCAACATGTGTCCCCTTTTCTTCATGTCTCTTCTACATCAACATGTGTCCCCTCTTCTTCATGTCTCTTCTACATCAACACGTGTCCCCTCTTCTTCATGTCTCTTCTGCATCAACACGTGTCCCCTCTTCTTCATGTCTCTTCTACATCAACATGTGTCCCATCTTCTCCATGTCTCTTCTACATCAACATGTGTCCCCTCTTCTTCATGTCTCTTCTACATCAACATGTGTCCCCTCTTCTTCATGTCTCTTATACATCAACACGTGTCCCCTCTTCTTCATGTCTCTTCTACATCAACACGTGTCCCCTCTTCTTCATGTCTCTTCTACATCAACATGTGTCCCCTCTTCTCCATGTCTCTTCTACATCAACATGTGTCCCCTCTTCTTCATGTCTCTTCTACATCAACATGTGTCCCCTCTGTGGAAAGAGACTCTGAAAGGTTCAGGAACAAAGATTCTCTCTCTTTTTGTTCCATTTCTATAAAAACGGAAAATGAGCTGACACGTTATGATGTCATAACGATGTGTTGGTTTGTGTAACCATTAGCCAATCAGCAACCAAGGATTTTTAGTAAAATGTCTGCGAAGGCTAAAATTAATGCAGATGGTTTAAAGGGAAACCAAAGACAGAAATAAAGAAATATTCCCAGCAAGAGTGCAGACCAACCTCCTTTCTCTATCGACTCGGAAGTGTCTCTTCTCAGTTTCCCCCACGTGACGTTCAACAGAGGAAACTCTCTCCACTTCCCTGTTCTCCTCTTTCCGTGCCAGTTGCTATTTACACAAGCTTTAAACGAATCAGTAGATATTAACACCGGTGTCCTGGGGCGGATCTGTGCTTTATCAATCAGCAAAACCAGATCTTAGTTAGTATATTGTTACACTGATTTGAGATGATTGAGCCATTTCAGTTTTCTCCACTTCTGTGTTCATTGTCTTTTTGAATTTGAGTTGCGTTTCTGCTGCTTTCAGTCATAATAATAGTGCTGCAGACTTTTTCTCATGCATGTGTTCATATTTGAATCTAGTCAAACTAAAAAGTAAGTAACCTATATTTATCAGAGGCCTTTAAAGCAGGACTTCATTCCCACTTAAATGGGTGGATTAGCTTTTGTCACCTTCTGCACCATCAGCATAAGTAGCCTATTATGTAAGACCTACTACTCCTGAGTGACTTCACCACATGTGACCTATTCTAGCACTCCAGCTTCTCTTCGATGGCAACTATACTGTGATCATCACCAGCCTTAGGGAAGAGAAACTCCCGGGTGAGCATTCCCCCACTCACAGTTTGGAGAAGAGCCCCGAGGTGCGTGCGTGCGGGTCATACGTTTTTTTAAACAGGGTCAACCCCGGCTGCACGCTGGGTATCAATTAAGTATGAACTTTACCGGTATGAGGTGAAGCTGGATTATTTAGTAATAACGATCCCACTAACATATTCTACGGACGAAACGTTTATTATTCCGCCGACTTATTTTGGCCCTCTTCTCCTCCCGCATTGAACATCGCAGACACTCCGTTCGAACATCAACACGTTCAGCTCGGTCGGGAATCGATGGCTATTACTTTTCTCATTCATAACTTTCATAATTCCAGAGATACATCCCATAATGCATCACATTTTTAAACATTGAAGTCAATGGAGAAAATACTCAACTTCCACAAATCTTCATGCAACTTCAACTGCTAGCTGTTCATTCATACTTTCACACAAAAAAAGTGCTCAAACTTCACATGTGTGCCAACAGTCCAGCCGTGAAGACATCTACGGGACAGTTTTGAGATTTCTTCAAATGCCGCTGCCATGGCAACACAATGCTCGACATGAAACACGGCTTTCTCATAACTTCAGTGAAACTGCTCCAAACGACCCACAACTTCACAGGTTTGGTAACGACGCAGCCATCAACGCATCTAAGCGTATTATGGGGTGTTATAAAATGTCGTTGCCATGGTGACAGATCATTCGCCATCAAGTTAGTTCAGAAGTTTGCGGTTCAAATATTCTGCTGCTTTTCCAAGCATTTTTACCTTCTTTTCTTCTCTCATCACACATTCAAGCCCCCGGTGTTCATATATCATTTCAATCTCAATTCTTCACTTTCATTACATTTCAGCTTAGCAGTTTAGCATCAGATTTTCAGCATAAAGCATTCCCACGAGCAATTTCTTCAGGAATTGCATTCTCTAGTTTTACATATTATACAGTCTTAGATTCATTGTTTACTCACTGACAGCAGCAGATGTGATAACATCTATCTAAGGATAGAGGGTGTCGTTTTTCTCATACTGATATTCTGAACAATCTGTGCTCAATCTTCCTACTCCTTTTCCAAAAGTTTAATTCAAACACATTTCAAGGTGCATTTTGGAGCTTTTCAAGCACTTCACAACTCTTGTGAACGACATATCCAGCATACAGTATGTAACTATACTGATTATTCCACTACTTAGTCAGTTTAAATTAGATGTTGTTGTCTTTTTAACAAACAATATTTGATGCGATTCTACAGAAGGTTCAAAAAGAAAACACAAGGACTTTGTTTTATAATGCGTTGCCTTTTTGTAAGAAGACTAAGCTTTCTTGATAAGCTACATTTCTAAAAAAAAAGCCCTTTTAAAACCTTAAAAACACAACATGTATGAATCTTCATGGATTTCCCGCAGCCGTAGTAACACTGGATGTATTTGAATTACCAAACACCCAACACCCTCTAATTGCTGATGAATCAGGATCACAAGGTACATTGTGCAATGTCTTGGAAACATTTATCTTGTGGTCTTTGTTTCAAGAGGATCCTGGTGACTGTGGTGTTGTCAGTGCGTTGTTACGACTGGTTGCTATACTGTCAGTCAGGTGGTGCAGAGGAACTGGTTAGGTGAAGTGAGCGGACACTCAGCAGCTCAAGTCAAAAGCTGTACTGCATGTCAAGCACTTTACAAAGTGTTCAGTGTTTTTTAAGACCATTGTGAATTCGGGAAAAGTTGTTTGAGGAGTTATTTTTTCTGCATCAGCACTTTTAACTCTCACATTCGTCGTACTCTGAGGACACTGAAACAAAAAACACTTTGCACCAAACCTATGTTCATTTAGAAAGTGACAGTGGTATCAATACACTATTTTTAAGGACCATGTCAGTGAATAAAAATAGCTATTTTGCAAGGGTTTAAAACAATATACAACTAAAACTCATTTTGGACAATTCTGATCAATAAACTTGTTGAGGCCTGTGGCACAGTGGGTAGGGCGTTGGTGTTCGGATCAGGGGAGCACAGGTTCAAACCCCACTGCAGTCAGCATGTCGTTGTGTCCCTGGGCAAGACACTCCACCCCAAATTGCCCACAGTATTGAGTATGTAAGTGGCTTTGGATAAAAGCGTCTAACAAGCAACATGTAATGTAATGAGTAAGTTACCAAAAATACCTAATTGTTGTTGTTGTTGTTGTTGTCTCTGCTTGATACCAAAAGCATTGACGAGTGGGACGGTTACACTTCATTCATATTTATAACAGTACTTACTTAGGTACAATGTTGAATGCAGGACTTTCAACTGGCTGCTATATCTCAAAACTGTTACTGGTACTGGATGTGTATTTCGTCAATTATAAATAGTGTAACTTCTATTTCTATTTTTTAAGTATTTGTATGCATGCTTTTCTTAATCAATATGAAGCTGTATTTGGCTGTTTACTTGCTGTAACAAATGTAAATGTCCCCTCTGTGGGATGAATACAAATATTCTGATTCTGATAACTTGTAACAAAGTATATTTTATATTTTATACTGTAGTAGATAAGTACTACTTAAGTAAACATTCTGAATACTTCTTCCACCTCTGCATTACACTGCTGATATGATATAAAAGCTATTGAAACAGGAGCGTTCATAGAAGTATTTAGAGGTGTGAAGGTTGTTTGGTTAAACAACTATCAACATACATTACGAGGAAAAATAGAATGATTTGGTGTGATCGCCGCCTCCTCAAGTTACAGGATCTGACAGATAAGAAAATAGTGTGTAACCCCAGACATCCCCACTAACCAACCTCTGTGGGAAGATAAGAATATCAGGTGTCGGATATCAGGCAAGAACAACACACTTTTGACAGATTCAGTCATCAAACATATTAACAAATCATACATTTTGGTGGAAAATCAGAGAATAACATTATGTTAGGATAGGAACACAGTGTACCTAAAACTCACCTCGTTTATCCATCAGCCACATAAACAACAGCCAGGGGACAAACCCCACCGGGCCCCACAGCACCAGCACCGCGATGTCAGACTTGCTGAAGCCGAAAGCGTGAACGGCTGAATTCTGGATCGGACCCCAGAAGTTCCAGACCATCCCCTGCATGAGAGCCAGCAGGGAGAACAGGGTCAGAACCAGCCATCTTCTGCCGTACACTCGGCTGTTTACTGGGGCACTGTTTGTTATTGTTTCCGCATGAGAAGGGACGAGAAGCGGCTCCCTTTCGGACTCGGTGCTCGGTCCGGCACCCATGGTAAATAAAGTGTCCGTTTCGTGTTAAAATCCAGGGTTTAAAGGCTGTACGTTAATGGGGAATAGAGAATACTGTCGAGGACAACAACATAAAAACACTAACAGCCGATAGCTTCTTGTTTCTGTCAGTTGACTTCAATGCGCATGTGCAAACGGAAGTGTGCTGGGTAGTGGAAACTGTGGTCCTCTGGCCGCCATTTTGGCTCGAATATATGGAAATCATATATTTTGTATTAAAAAAAAATCAGGGGTAGCGAAAATTACATTAAAAAATAAAGGAAAATATACAGTTTCATATTTCATTTTAAATATTTGTCAAACACATAATTAGATGTAATTGCCTTTTTATTCAGAATGTTTTTAATAGTGCTACTATATTGCTTTAGTTCTTGGTTAAAATGTTTAAATTAGGTATGGAGTCAGTCAGCCTATCTCTTTTCATGAATATGAGTATGACATTATTAAGTGAAGCTGAGCCAGAGCCGGAATGGAGGAGATTCACAGTTAAGTGACGTATGAGGAAACCTGTCATGTGACTTTTGTTTACTTCCGCCCACAGCCTCCACTGCACGTGTAGTGAAAGGTGAGTTGTTTTTAGTTGTTATGTCTCTACTCTTTCTGCGAAGTTATCTTTCCCATTAGCGCATTGGAAAAGCGAGCTAAGCTTTTCACAGTTCGTTAACAGAGACCCCGGCTAATAATAGCATGTTACAGCCGAGGATAGTTTGGCAGTTTGAGAAGTTCATGTTGTTCTTAATGTTAACTGAGTTTTCTGCCGACGTCACACACTTGTACTTTTATTTCATGTAATTCCAGCGAGTAATTTAGTCCATCATTGTTGTCATAAAAGTGCTTTACAGTGAATGCGATCAGGCGGGGAGTAATGATCAGATCTGACTGTCAGAAGTAGGCTGTAAAAGTAAGGTACATGATCGGCAATACATATGTAGTTGTGTTCAGTACAATGTCCGATTACACATTTGAATATCTGATTGTATATAACTCAAACACATTGTCAAACGTAATGAGGATTTGTGTAATTCTTACAAAGATATGAACTCGGTACCCTTATATAAACAATCTATGGGTATGGGTACATTATAAGCTTGTCTTAAGCTAATGGTTTGGTTTTAATCTCACTTTAAAAACGGATCCATTAACTTTAGGTTCCTCATTCTGTCAGGTAGGCAAATATGTGTCCCTGAAGTTCAGATTTCCAGATTGCAGGTTATATAATACCAACATATCAGGCAAAAAAGGAGTGTGTGTGTGTGTGTGTGTGTGTGTGTGTGTGTGTGTGTGTGTGTGTGTGTGTGTGTGTGTGTGTGTGTGTGTGTGTGTGTGTGTGTGTGTGTGTGTGTGTGTGTGTGTGTGTGTGTGTGTGTGTGTGTGTGTGTGTGTGTGTGTGTGTGTGTGTGTGTGGTCTAGCATTACTATACTTGTGGGGACCTACATCTGTTTACATAGTCACGTGTGGGGACTCGCCTCCCTTAGGATAGTCTCTGAAATGCATGTAGTCATGTATGTGTGTGTGTGTGTGTGTGTGTGTGTGTGTGTGTGTGTGTGTGGTCTGCTTATACTTGTGGGGCTACATCTGTTTCATGTCAGTGTGGGGACTCGCCTCCCTTAGGATGTGTGTGTGTGTGTGTGTGTGTGTGTGTGTGTGTGAGAATCTGCAGCCCCCTGGTGGCCAGTACATACATTATTGGTCTATATACACAAGTAATTGGAATATATATATAATATATAAGTCCCCAGAACTATCAAAGCTTATGAAAGACAATCAAACTCAAGTCTCTCATCTTTTGTTTTCCTTTTCTTTTTTCTTCTACTAACTCATCCAAAAAACTAAAAAAGTATAATTCATACACACAAAGATGAACAAAATGAGTAGAAGTGGGAGGGCTGAAGCTTATGAGAAGTAGCCGCCCCGCCAATCATCCCAATACAACATTGGCCTTATTGCGGATAAAACGTACAGAAATTGAGGACAAAAAAATGAATAAAAGTTAGGGCAAGAGCAGTTTCAACTATCTTTTTTGAAAAGGAAAATACTATATATAAATATATATACACATGTACTTGGCAAATGAATAATAATACTAATATATGCTTATAAACATTGTGAACACTTATTTTCAAGTGACTTTTTTTTACAGTCATATGTTCACACATACACAACATATACATAATGTTCAAGTGTATAAGTACACAAATGCACTCATGTACACCAATACAAATATTGCAAGGCAATGTCCAGGGCTGAAATAATAATTCAACCCCATAACGATGAAAATAAATAAGAAGGAAAAATAAAATAGTGTGTGTGTGTGTGTGTGTGTGTGTGGGGTCTAGCATTACTATACTTATGGGGACCTACATCTGTTTACATAGTCACGTGTGGGGACTCGCCTCTCCCTTAGTGTGTGTGTGTGTGTGTGGTGTGTGTGTGTGTGTGTGTGTGTGTGTGTGTGTGTGTGTGTGTGTGTGGTGTGGTGTGTGTGTGTGTGTGTGTGTGTGTGTGTGTGTGTGTGTGTGTGGTGTGTGTGTGTGTGTGTGTGGGGTCTGCATTACTATACTTATGGGGACTACATCTGTTTCATAGTCACGTGTGGGGACTCGCCTCTCCCTTAGGGTGTGTGTGTGTGTGTGTGTGTGTGTGTGTGTGTGTGTGTGTGTGTGTGTGTGTGTGTGTGTGTGTGTGTGTGTGTGTGTGTGTGTGTGTGTGTGTGTGTGTGTGTGTGTGTGTGTGTGTGTGTGTGTGTGTGTGTGTGTGTGTGTGTGTGTGTGTGTGTGTGTGTGTGTGTGTGTGTGTGTGTGTGTGTGTGTGTGTGTGTGTGTGTGTGTGTATGGTTAAAGTTATTGCATTATGTGTGGCGGTTGAGCAGCCTGACGGCCCAGGGATAGAAACTGTTTTCGAGTCTGTTTGTCCGTGACTTGAAGCTCCTGTCTCTCCTGTGGAAGCTCCTGTGTGTGTGTGTGTGTGTGTGTGTGTGTGGTCCCCAGGAAGAACAACCAATGCTAGTGCTAATGGGGATCCTAATAAAGAACAACAAACTAAGTTCACTTCCCTCCCAAACAGTAAAAGGACACACACAAACAGTAAATCAGAAGGCATACACATTCCCATGCATCCTGCTGAAGTTAGTGTAAGCTAGTAGGCACAGGTATAACGTCTAAACCAGTTGTTTGATAGCTAACCTGCTTCTATCTCCTCAGTGTTTTCAACCTACAGACCATGGCGGCCCCTGAGGTTAAATCATTCAGTCCAGAGGAGGCGCAGCAGATTATTGTTCACCTGCAGCAGCCGGCAGTTTTCACCAACATGAGCGACGGCTGGCCGGCTCTCCGCTGGACTGCAGAGAAGCTTTCTGACTGCCTGCACAAACTCATCCGATTCAGACTGGGGAGGAAAGAGCAGACTAACGGTAAGATGGACCCTAAATAAAGCCATTTGTTTTTGGTAATCTACGTTAACATGCAGAATAAAAAACGAACCCAAAAAGGTGAAAATCGATGGATATACAGTATATTTCATGTAATAGCAGAATTAGAGATGTCCCGATCCGGAGCCGATCACGTGATTTTCAAAAGATCGGAATCGGGAGAAAAAAATCGGGGATCGGGAATTTTTTTTTATAAAATATTTGTATTTTATTTAATGTTACAAAACAAAGATGACCTTGTTCACGTTTTAAAGTCATCCTGAGGCCTTCATTTTGGTTTTAAAATTACACAACATCATGTATGTGCTGCTTCTTTGGGCTTGTTTTCAGACCTTGCTTATTCCTCTCAAAGCAACAGAGTGGGCGCAGTGTCTGATAGCAGCAGCAAGCTAACGAGAGGCTACGTTCAGCTCGGGAGACGGGACGGAGAACATGTCAGGAGTTTGGAAGTGTTATGAAATGGAAAGCGAAGGCAGTGTAACAGCCAGATGCAATGTTTGCAAGGCAGAGGTTCCGCGTGGTGGAAAGAACAGAGTTACGTTCAACACAACCAATCTAATACGCCACCTCAGAAACAAACACCAACAACAACACGACGAGTACACAGCGGCCACTCGGGTAACGGCACTGAAGCAACCGACACTTTCAGAGGCTTTCAAAAGGAAAGAGAAACTGCCCCAGAGCAGAGAAAAGGCCAACACAAGAACAGCCAAGATAGCTGAACTCATCGCGTTGGAGGACCAGCCGTTATCGGTTACCTTTTCTCTCTCTTAATGCATTGCATGAAGATCGGATCGGGAAACATCGGTATCGGCAGATTGTCAAAATCAAATGATCGGAATCGGATCGGGAGCAAAAAAAGGTGATCGGGACATCCCTAACCAGAATATAATAAGACAACTATTATATTATAGCAATGTTAATATAAGTAACTTGGCACCAACAATTATATTACATTTGTACCCATGGGGCTTTGCTGTCATCAGGTACGCTTCAGTCTTAGGCTGCGGCCACACACGCACTAGGATTAACGCAATCGCAAACAAGCTTCCGTCCACACGCAATAGTTATCCGGATAGTGTCTGCCCACACGAGACCGCTCCGTTTAGCTCCAACCGCTGGAGAAGCTGCAGTACATATGCAGGAGCCTGTAGGTGTCGCTGAAACTTCCTCCACAAAAGCAGCGAAGAAGCATGGTCGTCATGGTTGCCCTTCTGTTTATTCTCCGCGGTGGGGGCCGAGGGAACCGGGCAGAGTTTTTTCGCCAGTCAACGTGTATTAAAGTTTAAATCTTCCGGACAAAATGATAAAAGTGCCGGTCAAAGGTCTTCTTTGTTATTTATTGAGCTTTAAAACAAATGAATAACGAATCTATATAATATAATAATAAAATACACGGAGCCTCTCTTTTTCCTCCCTCTCTTCGCACAGCGTCAGAGTCTGTCTCATGCAGCAGCTGATCCAGTAACGAGTGACCCGGCCGACAGTAAAAATAAACATATTTATAACTAGTTTAGGGAGTTTGAGAGGTAATTAAAATAGCTAAGGGTGATGATCTGACTTGAAGTGTGTGTGTTGCTGCAGCGGGAGGAGCTGCAGGTGAGCAGAGCTGCGTGTCTCCGTCCTGTCAGATTAGACTTCACTCGCGTTTAGGTCCATATCGAGAGAAAGATAAATGATCTGAATTCAGGATGCAGTTTACTTTGACGCGGGGTGAGCAGCAGAGGGGGGGGAGGCGGGGCTATTGCCTCATCATTATCAGAAAATGATCGGATAGGGCGTACACACGGAGCCGTTGGACCCCCCAGTGCGTTGCGTACGCCGTTCTATCCACTTTGGGACCCGTTATCGTTTCCTCAGTCGTTTAGTGCCGTATTCGGTCGTCCTCGTGTGGCCGAACGGTCTATATGACACTAAACAGTAACGCACACGACCGTTTTCGTCCTCGTGTGGCCGCGGCCTTATTGGAAACAGTTGATGATGCATCGGTTTATGACACTTTTACACGATCACACAAACAATTGAGTAGTCTGTGTTTCTTTAATGCAAACTTTCCTCTTAAGAAATTAATCCAAAGCACTCTCCTAAAAGCAATGCTATTTCCATTTCCTTTCAAAACCTCCTCCGGTATTGATCATTTATCAATTTCAATTTGCTTTTTAAATGTGTGTATTGCAGATCACATCGATGCACAGAGCCTCATATGGTTTCACTCTCATTAGAATGACCTGCCGTTGTATGTAGCTCATCCTCTGACATGTGCTCATGTACAGATTGGACTATAGTTAGCGTGACGTAATACAAACTGTCACATAAGTCAACTGATGGTTATAGCCTGGAGCATCTGGTGTATGTTGGCGTCCTTGTGGCTCTGAAAAAGCCGCAGTAATGATTCCTCCTGTAATAAATATCAGTGAGCCTGTCCTCTGATAAAAGCCAGCTAATTACATTTCAGAATAATTTTTCAGCTGCTGACAGGAGGGCATTGCTCGAGAGATTATAAAGGCCATCACTCAACCATTGACACTCTTTGTTTACTAGAACAAACACAAGAATACATCGCGACATCTCCTCTCGTGAAAAGGGGTGAAATGAAATGTCATGCCTCTGTGACGACGATGATGCATAACACTGGTTTATAAATGGCATTCTTCAAGCGTAGAACTGTGGGATTGTTTTACAGAAAGGTGATTACTCTCTTTCTTCTTGCTCTCGTAGCACCTCTGTTTGAAACCCAGTGTTCCTACGAGGAGGCAACACTGGAGCACTTCCTCCTCTGGACACAGGGCGAGAAGCAGGGCGATGTCGGGCCTTTCTGCGAATACCCCAAATCAGAGTATTGGGCCTACGCCGACTACAAATACATCGCCCTATTGTTTCAAGACCAGCCGGCCATGTTTGAGGTAACAAGCTTCCCGTGTTCATGCATGTTATGAAATCACCGGGCTTCTCCTGGGACATGTCTCCAGGCTTTAAAAAGCTCTTTATTGTCTCATACTGCCTGTGCTGCAGCACCTCTTTTCACCCTCTGTCTGAAACCAGAGGCCAGTCTGCTCTGATTGGAGATGTCCTGTTGAAGCGCTAGCCAATAGAAGCCCGGAAGTACACGCAGGCGTCTAATCGAGGTGTTTCAGGAACTTCTGGGTTTGACCTATACACACCATTAACATGCACTAAAACATATATAACACACTTCATGAAACCAAAGCATAACGGGGCCTCTTCAAAAGTGTTTTTCATTATATATATATATATATATATATATATATATCGCAGTTGTGTGTTAGCATGTTTTCATTCAGTGAATCGTTATGATTTGGATTTGCACGTTACCTAAAGCATGATACAAAGTTAAAGAACATATTTTGTACATGCTATTCACTTTTAAACTAATTGCAAGTTTATCCACAAACTACACTTTTAATTTGACAGAGCCAATACGTTTCCTTTTATTACATTTTTTCTAAGATGCTTGCTTATTTATATTCTTACACATTTGATCCATTATTTTGACATTTTTCAATTTAATGTTAAGCCATTGCTTAACGACTTTTTATTAACTGCTATTCTCGTCCTCTGGAAAGTGAAAGACATCAAAGTGCCATCCTTTCTAAAGCCACGGCCCCAAGTTAATTTCATTTTTTTTATCTCTGTGGTACATTTTTATTACGCATCCACCTGCAATTATAACCAGCTGACATTCATGCCTCTAAGACAGGCAGGCAGGCGGGGGCTTTTACTGGATAGATGGCGCTGGGAAATAAAGGCTGAGATTGACCAGTCTGTCATTTAAAGCTGCCTGCATGTATGCTAATGACTTCATTATTCAGGATGCTACACCTTAGTGCGCTGACAGGAGTGATCGACAGACCGCTGTCAAAGAGATGACAAATACTGCACAGAGGCTTCCGTTGGTCTCTTATAATAGGCCCTGTCAAAGCAGATGATGAGGTGGGGGTGAGCTTATAGCCGCGTTGTGAAAATGTCATGTCTTCACGGACAAAAAACACATTAAAAGTAATTATTTCTCCCATTATTTCGGATTGATAATGGACATTTGAATGTGGGGTTTGTGTTTCCTCCAGAGGTGGGAAGTAGTGGAGTACAAATACGTTGTTACTGTACTTAAGTACATTGTTCTGGTATCAGTACTTTACTCCACGACTTATTTTTCTGATGACTTTTTACTTTCTACTTCTTACATGTTGAACTCAAATACCTGTACTTTCTACTTCTCACATGTTGAACTCAAATACCTGTACTTTCTACTTCTTACATGTTGAACTCAAATACCTGTACTTTCTACTTTCTACTTCTTACATGTTGAACACAAATACCTGTACTTTCTACTTCTTACATGTTGAACTCAAATACCTGTACTTTCTACTTCTCTCATGTTGAACACAAATACCTGTACTTTCTACTTCTTACATGTTGAACTCAAATACCTGTACTTTCTACTTCTTACATGTTGAACTCAAATACCTGTACTTTCTACTTCTCTCATGTTGAACTTAAATACCTGTACTTTCTACTTCTTACATGTTGAACTCAAATACCTGTACTTTCTACTTTCTACTCTTACATGTTGAACACAAATACCTGTACTTTCTACTTCTTACATGTTGAACTCAAATACCTGTACTTTCTACTTCTCTCATGTTGAACTTAAATACCTGTACTTTCTACTTCTCTCATGTTGAACACAAATACCTGTACTTTCTACTTCTTACATGTTGAACTCAAATATCTGTACTTTCTACTTCTCTCATGTTGAACACAAATACCTGTACTTTCTACTTCTTACATGTTGAACTCAAATACCTGTACTTTCTACTTCTTACATGTTGAACTCAAATACCTGTACTTTCTACTTCTCTCATGTTGAACTTAAATACCTGTACTTTCTACTTCTTACATGTTGAACTCAAATACCTGTACTTTCTACTTTCTACTTCTTACATGTTGAACACAAATACCTGTACTTTCTACTTCTTACATGTTGAACTCAAATACCTGTACTTTCTACTTCTCTCATGTTGAACTCAAATACCTGTACTTTCTACTTCTCTCATGTTGAACTCAAATACCTGTACTTTCTACTTCTTACATGTTGAACTCAAATACCTGTACTTTCTACTTCTCTCATGTTGAACTCAAATACCTGTACTTTCTACTTCTTACATGATGAACTCAAATACCTGTACTTTCTACTTCTCACATGTTGAACCCAAATACCTGTACTTTCTACTTCTCACATGTTGAACTCAAATACCTGTACTTTCTACTTCTCACATGTTGAACCCAAATACCTGTACTTTCTACTTCTTACATGTTGAACTCAAATACCTGTACTTTCTACTTCTTATTTTTATTTAACCTTTATTTAACCAGATGCTGACCTGGCCAAGAAGGCAGCAACGTTACACAGAACACAAACATATAAAATACAGAGAACATAACTAAGAAAACAAAAGACGAAAAAGCAGTCACTACATTGAGCACATTGGGACAGTAAGAAAGGTGCACTACTTATTACTGCAAGAGCAGCTGGTGGAAAGGACTTCAGACGACTTCAATTTAAAATATGCTATTGAGACAAGTGCCCTCAGCTGGAGGCGTGATTGAAGGTCATTTCAAGACCAAGGACCATAATAAAAAAGACTCCTTCTACTTCTCTCATTTCCCAAACAGCTGGTTCCTTTAGTCTGAATGTGTGTTTGGGTGCGTGATCATTATTCTTTAGAGTCACTGCGTGCCTATTGGTTGGAACACGATCCGTGTATCCATCACTTCCTGGTCTTCTCTAAAGAAGAGGGACCAATGGAAACGTTGTCATGTTGCCGTTGGTCACCATGGAAACATTCATTAGCTAACAATGACATTATTGTTCTATTGATATAAAGGGAGGTCAGGTACTCTTTAAAGCAGCTGCTAGCTATGGGTACTTTCTACTGAAGGACACTTCAAAGCCTCTTTACTTTCACTTGAGTAAAGAAGTTTAGTCAGTACTTCTACTTTCACCAGAGTATTTTTAACACGGGTATCTGTACTTCTACTTGAGTAAAGTGTACTTTTGCCATCTCTGGTTGCAGGATGTAAAGTGGTCCCAGTTTGGTTTTGAGGGGCGTAATGGGAGGGAGAGCACATTGTGGATCGGCTCAGAGGGTGCCAACACGCCGTGCCACCTGGACTCATACGGCTGCAACCTGGTGCTGCAGGTTCAAGGACGGTAAGAGGCATCGTAGCTGTGAGGGACATTGTTGGGAAAATACTGAATGTCCTCTCCCAACATGAGAGTCACATGATAACAGAGGTATCCCAACTGCAGCTGTGAACATGACAGGATGTCTGATTATCTAGAGGAGCATCAGGACTGCTTGAGGCATGTGATAGCTATGTGATGAACATGATGATTCAGCCTCTATGGAGAGAGACATCAAGCATGCTCATTTCTGACGTGGAGCTCATCTGAAGTAAACGTTGAATACTGCTTTCTATTCCTCCATCTTGTGACTGTGTGACTCCCTCTCTTGGATATCAGCATGTGAAGGACACTGCGCAGGAACTAGTTGATGCTCTGTATGTGAGGACTACTTCCATTCTTGAGGAATCACAGATACATGGATCCTGATATTGAAACTCAAACCGGTGACAAGTGATATCTTTCAGAAACAGAAATTGTTTTAAAATCAAATCAATAGTTTATTTAGATAAGCCTAATATCACAAAACACTTGTCTCAGTGGGCTTTACAGATTAACAAACATAACGTCTGAACTTGCTGTTGATGTATTGTGATTTTAAAAAGGTGTCTATTCTCATCTGGCCGGGGACAACCGCTGGAAATTAGCAATGTTGGCTAAAGCTAATGCCCCATTTTCTGTTTTTTGTGACAGTTGATCAATAGCCGCTTTCACACCAAGTACTTTGCCGTACTTAGTTCCCAGCACTTAGTACCCCCACGGCACTAAGTACAGATCGCGTTCACACCGGAATAAGTCCCCGAGGGAAGATTACGCAAATGAAGCCGCTGACGTCACTATATACGTCACTGCTTCTTCTTCTGCTTTGGGTTTACTGGCAGGCCGCAAACAACTTCACGGAGTATACTGCCACCCGGAGTCCCCGGCCGGAAGTCCCCTAGCCTTCCAAGTAAATCGCCGACACCTCCTCATCTCCACCGCTCCCATGTTTTTTTTTGTGTTGCCATAAGTTATTCTCTCTCCGTTGGTGCGCGGGGCTGATGCTAATGCTAATGCCAGCAAATAAAATGAGTTTTACGGGGCGTGGTTTGCAATTCGCCCAGCCAATCAAAAATTGGTACTTTTTTCTCCCCATGCTAGTACCACCTCTCTAGCAGGCATTGAAAAGTGGGTAAAAGTTCTCTGAACTAAGTTCTCTTTTTGGTGTGAACGCAACATTTCAGGCACTATTGGAACCAAACGGGAAAAGTACGGTTAAAAGTACTCCGGTGTGAAAGCGCCTAAAGGGGACTGTCCACGACACTATAAAAAAAATAAACTAAACTTGTAATACTTCCTGTGTGCAGTAAGCGCTGGCACCTCTTTCCTCCAGAGGACACCCCCCACCTCTACCCCACCAGGATCCCCTTTGAGGAGTCCAGCGTCTTCAGCCAGCTGGACGTCCTCCACCCGGACCTCAGGAGGTTCCCAGGGTTTCATGGAGCCAGAGCCCACATCGTCACTCTGCAGCCCGGACAGGTCAGGACTCTTGACACAGTATTATCATTGTTTTGCAGATCCTTAAAAAGTCGCCTTAAAAGCAGTTTTAGATACCGGTTGGAGTTTTAATGGATTTGTAGTGCACTGTTGTGTTTAGTTGATGTTAAAAGCAGGCGGGTATTGTCTTCCATTGGTCAGAAAATGTTGTTTTTGTTCATTAAAAGGAAGTATTGCTATCTTATTTGCGCTGATTTTATTTATTCAATTGAAAGTAGACTAATTTATTGATTAATTAAGAATGTAATGAGCAAATTCATCTAAATATGGGTACCACTTTACAATAAGACGGGTTTACGAATAGTTTGTAATTAATGTATTAATCAGGTTGTGAACACTTTATAGATCATTAATAAGCTTTTATAAGACATGAGATAAACAGGGCGACTGTGACCGGTTGCTTGCCAAATAGTGAGCCCACATTTATCTGTACTGCTAAGCCTTATATTGGCTACCTAGCTTACTTCGTCTCCTTCATCAGCCAGCATCCTTGGTATCTGTTGCTCACCGAGATGATTCTCGCTAAGTAGCCAATATAAGACTTAGTCATCTTGCCAAATAGTGAGCCTGTTTGATGAACTATGTTAGAACTGGTTTATAAATGGTTCTTAAAGCTCCCATGTCATGCTTTTCCGGTTCCCGTCCCCTTGTGTGTTATGAAGGTCTGCATGTAAACGGTCTGCAGAGTCACAAACCCTCAAAGCACACCCTGTAGCGAGTACAACTCTAACACAGAGAAGACCTGTCTGTGCTGCCCCAGAACGCCTCGTTGGAGATTTCTCTTTTTCTTCCTGGGTATAGTGACGTATCGGGTATAGTGACGTATCGGGTATAGTGACGTATTGGGTATAGTGACGTATCGGGTATAGTGACGTATCGGGTATAGTGACGTATCGGGTACAGTGACGTATTGGGTATAGTGACGTATTGGGTATAGTGACGTATCGGGTACGGTGACGTATTGGGTACAGTGACGTATTGGGTACGGTGACGTATTGGGTACGGTGACGTATCGGGTACGGTGACGTATCGGGTACGGTGACGTATCGGGTACGGTGACGTATCGGGTACGGTGACGTATTGGGTACGGTGACGTATCGGGTATAGTGACATTGAGTATGAACATTGTGTGTATTAATGTAATGCAGTGGTTTTCAAACTGTGGGGCGCGACGCCTGGTGGGTCGCGGAGGTACTGCAGGGGGGTCGCGGGAAGATTTTATTATTTTCTCACCTCAACAATGGAATTATGATCTATATAAATATGACCTTCAAAGATTAATAAAGTGTTTGCAACCTAATTCATAACCCTTTACAATAAGACTACCCTTATAAAGGATTCATAAAGTGGTACCTAAATATGTATAAAATGTTTAATTGTATGTTGCAACCATAAGAAGACTATTGGAACAAAACTAAATATTTACATTTGAAACAGCTTAAGCCCATCTGAAAGAAGAATAACAAATTATAATCTCCTACAGATATTGAATGTTCTCCGTGAAATCATATGTAATTGTAAAGTAGTACAATAATTAAAATAAGACGTTTTTATCATCTGTTGCGTTCTTCAGACTTCGTCAAATAAAGTCCCCTGCTGATGTTATGCAACACTGTGTCCGTTACCTTTTAAACGGCTCGTGACACCGAGGCAATAACTGTGAAATATTGCTTTATTGGTCCTTAAGAACAGAACATGTGAAAGAAAACTCAACAGTGAGATTTATTTGTCGGGATGTCCTCCATAAATGTGTGAAGCACGGCAGCTGTCGTGACTTGTGCCCCAATTAAGATGTGGCCTTCAGTTATATTGCATCACCTTCAACGGACCGCAGCTCTTTTTATAGCAGGAAGTGGAAGGTTAAGCTGCGTTAAAGTCAGGAGGAGAGTAACAGGGTCAAGTGACAGTTGATCAAGTGACAGGGCTGTCAGTTTAACTACTTTAAAATCGGGTGAGTTCAGCGAGGCGACATTTATTATTGAGGTGTTGTGCGGTGTCCTGATTTCCAGCCCTCCGTTACTTTTAAAGTTGTTTTTCAACTCGTAATTACGGCAGAACTCTTTGATGTTTTCGTCCTACTTTGCCTCGTTTCAGATTCCAGCTGCATTGTTTTTGTTTTCCAAGAATCAAAATGGTGTCAAAGCAATTAGCCTCCTGTCTCTTTTCACTATCTGCGGGTGCCTGGCGCTTTAAATACGGTCCTATCAGCAGCAGCAGCAGCAGCAGCACATATCTCTGAATGTCTGCAGGTTAAAGGTCACCACTGATAGGGCCAAAACAAGATAATCAATATCAAAGTATTATTCAGAAACAGGTTTATTGCCAGGTAGGTTCACACGTACTAGGAATTTGACTTGATGTCATGGTGCATACATAAAATATAAAAAACAAGAAATCTAATATAAAACACAATCTTTTACACCGTAATAAAATACAGTTAAATAGCAATACAAATTAAATAAAGCAGTAATTTACATGGAATATAATGCTATGAATGCATTTTAGAATATATACTATGAAATGTGAAATAAGAATATGTGCAGAAAGGAGCATGAACATTGTGTGTATTAATGTAATGCAGTGGTTTTCAAACTGTGGGGCGCGACGCCTGGTGGGTCGCGGAGGTACTGCAGGGAGGTCGCGGGAAGATTTTATTATTTTCTCCTTTTAGCTTTGTGAAGCACCTTGAGAGATGACGTTGTTTTTAAAGTGTGCTATATAAATCAAATGTATTATTATTATTCAATTGTAAACAAACACTGCTCGGAAATATCTCATTGGTCAGAGAGCTGTGGGCATAATGCTGCCTTTTGCAACATCCTACTTGTGTGAGATAGGCTTTTTCTGCTGTTGCTGCCATCAAAACGAAATACTGATCAAAGCTGAACATTGAGAATGAACTGAGAGGGGCAGTCTCAAAACAACAGCCCCGGTTTGAGAAGATCTGCGAGGGAAAGCAAGCACACACAAGTCATTGATATGTGTGGAATAGGAATGGTAAAGTGATGTGATCGTTTGCAACCTGCAGTAGAAATAGTAGACAATTAATATATTTTCCTTATAGAAATTTGAATTTAAAAATCTACTACTCAGGGAAGAAGGCCAACCAGTTTTAATTAGGCCAAATTAATTCACAGTATCTATTACAAGCACTTTTGTTCATGTGTAATCCATAATAAAATATACAATTCTATATTCAATATCTTCTTATTATCGGCAGAGAAAAATGTAATGTTTTTACAACAATATACAATTAATCCTACCAATATAGATGGGAACCGGGTTGGGGGGGGGGTCCCGAAAATATTTCCAATTACCCAAGGGGGGCCCGACTGAAAAAGTTTGGGAACCACTGATGTAATGCATATAGACTATGATGTGGCAGAGGTAAAAGTGTCAGTGGGGGGCCGGGCCTTGTTTAAGAGGCCGGTAGCGGAGGGGGAGAAACTGTTCAGGTGGCGAGAGGTTTTGGTCCGGATGGAGCGCAGTCTCCTGCCTGAGGGGAGGGGGGTGAACAGTTTGTGTCCAGGGTGGGAGGGGTCAGCCACTATCTTCCCTGCCCGCCTCAGGGTCCTGGAGGCATGCATGTCGTGGAGGGATGGCAGATTGCAGCCGATCACCTTATTGAGCCTCATTCTACTTGTTTTGTCTTTGTTATATATCCAGCGCACGCCTTTCATTTACAGTGTTGTTCGTTACCCCCCCCAATATACAATGCAATATACTGTATTTCCACACCAAAAACATGTTAAAATCAATTTCCATAATCCTGGTGTCCTGTCAAGCATTGAAAGCTTTTATTGTGTGCATAGCTACAGTGTACAATTGTTTTACTTGTACTACTGATACCGTCCACTAGACTCCTAGTTGCGTTGCGAGCTGCGTACATGATTTCGTTCGGCAGCCAAATACAGCAAAATAATCTGTTTGTTTGTTTTGTGTTCGTTTCCCGGGGCAACCCTCACAAGAAACACCGGCTGTTGTTATGCCTGCTGTGACGTTAAGTTGCCTCTTGTAATTATGCCGAAGCTTCAAAGTTGTTTTTATCATCTGAATTTGGTGAAACAAGTTTAATATTCTAAAAACCAAGACTTTGTTTATTTGAAATCAGATGAAAACAAACTGTCACGGACCCTGCCGTGTTATCGATGATTACTATACGCTTTTCATTCATCATTTTAGCTGGATTTTCAAGCTTTCCAATAGTTTTATTCCACTGTGTTAAATAACCTGTTCGATACAAACACGCCACTTGTAAACATTGAATAACATTTCTGTGAACTGATGTTTGTTTAGTGAGCTTAGAGGATGTTCCTGGAAAGATTGTAAAATGTCAATGAAGATGTCAGTTAGTATATTTGTTAATAATTACGTGTGTGTGTGTGTGTGTGTGTGTGTGTGTGTGTGTGTGTGTGTGTGTGTGTGTGTGTGTGTGTGTGTGTGGTGTGTGTGTGTGTGTGTGTGTGTGTGTGTGTGTGTGTGTGTGTGTGTGTGTGTGTGTGTGTGTGTGTGTGTGTGTGTGTGTGTGTGTGTGTGTGTGTGTGTGTGTGTGTGTGTGTGTGTGTGTGTGTGTGTGTGTGTGTGTGTGTGAATCTGCAGCCCCCTGGTGGCCAGTACATACATTATTGGTCTATATACACAAGTAATTGGAATATATATATATAATATATAAGTCCCCAGAACTATCAAAGCTTATGAAAGACAATCAAACTCAAGTCTCTCATCTTTTGTTTTCCTTTTCTTTTTTCTTCTACTAACTCATCCAAAAAACTAAACAAGTATAATTCATACACACAAAGATGAACAAAATGAGTAGAAGTGGGAGGGCTGAAGCTTATGAGAAGTAGCCGCCCCGCCAATCATCCCAATACAACATTGGCCTTATTGCGGATAAAACGTATAGAAATTGAGGACAAAAAAATGAATAAAAGTTAGGGCAAGAGCAGTTTCAACTATCTTTTTTGAAAAGGAAAATACTATATATAAATATATATACACATGTACTTGGCAAATGAATAATAATACTAATATATGCATATAAACATTGTGAACACTTATTTTCAAGTGACTTTTTTTTACAGTCATATGTTCACACATACACAACATATACATAATGTTCAAGTGTATAAGTACACAAATGCACTCATGTACACCAATACAAATATTGCAAGGCAATGTCCAGGGCTGAAATAATAATTCAACCCCATAACGATGAAAATAAATAAGAAGGAAAAATAAATAACAAGCAGTTATAGATCATATTAAATTAAAAAAAGTACAGGTATTTGAGTTCAACATGTGAGAAGTAGAAAGTACAGGTATTTGTGTTCAACATGTAAGAAGTAGAAAGTACAGGTATTTGTGTTCAACATGTAAGAAGTAGAAAGTACAGGTATTTGTGTTCAACATGTAAGAAGTAGAAAGTACAGGTATTTGTGTTCAACATGTAAGAAGTAGAAAGTACAGGTATTTGTGTTCAACATGTAAGAAGTAGAAAGTACAGGTATTTGTGTTCAAAGTGTAAGAAGTAGAAAGTACAGGTATTTGTGTTCAACATGAGAGAAGTAGAAAGTACAGGTATTTAAGTTCAACATGTGAGAAGTAGAAAGTACAGGTATTTGTGTTCAACATGAGAGAAGTAGAAAGTACAGGTATTTGAGTTCAGCATGTAAGAAGTAGAAAGTACAGGTATATGTGTTCAACATGTAAGAAGTAGAAAGTACAGGTATTTGAGTTCAACATGTAAGAAGTAGAAAGTACAGGTATTTGAGTTCAACATGTAAGAAGTAGAAAGTACAGGTATTTGAGTTCAACATGTGAGAAGTAGAAAGTACAGGTATTTGTGTTCAACATGTAAGAAGTAGAAAGTACAGGTATTTGTGTTCAACATGTAAGAAGTAGAAAGTACAGGTATTTGTGTTCAAAGTGTAAGAAGTAGAAAGTACAGGTATTTGTGTTCAACATGTAGAAAGTACAGGTATTTGTGTTCAACATGTAGAAAGTATAGGTATTTGGGTTCAGCATGTGAGAAGTAGAAAGTACAGGTATTTGAGTTCAACATGAGAGAAGTAGAAAGTACAGGTATTTGAGTTCAGCATGTAAGAAGTAGAAAGTACAGGTATATGTGTTCAACATGTAAGAAGTAGAAAGTACAGGTATTTGAGTTCAACATGTAAGAAGTAGAAAGTACAGGTATTTGAGTTCAACATGTAAGAAGTAGAAAGTACAGGTATTTGTGTTCAACATGTAAGAAGTAGAAAGTATAGGTATTTGGGTTCAACATGTGAGAAGTAGAAAGTACAGGTATTTGGGTTCAACATGTAAGAAGTAGAAAGTACAGGTATTTGAGTTCAATATGTAAGAAGTCAAAGTGAAAAGTAGTCAGAAAAATAAGTAGTGGAGTAAAGTACTGATACCAGAAACATTTAGTACAGTAACAAAGTATTTGTACTCTACTACTTCCCACCTCTGGTAGGTCACTGTACTGGGGGGGAAGGTGTATGCTGCCATCTAGTGGAGGATCAGCACCTGCATGTATTCCCTCGACATGCATCACAGGACAAAAAGAAAAGGAGTGTGTGATCAATTGAAGCTTCTGCTGACATGTTAATCTTCTCTGCTCAGGTGCTTTACGTCCCCCGACACTGGTGGCACTACGTGGAGTCTTTGGATCCCATCACTGTCAGCGTCAACTCCTGGATCGAGATGGTAAGGACCCCAATGCTCAACTATTCAACCACCCTGAAATAATAAAAAAAGAATCATCATCTTTGCTTTCCCTTGCCCTGAAAACCTCCTGATCCTAACAGCGTTCAACATTTAAATGTAGGCCCCGTTCACTTTGAATAATGAACCGGTCCGACAGTAAAAGATTCCCTGTCGTTATGATGAGTGTGTGCTGCATTAAAAAAAAGCTCCCCAGCGCCAGACAAATGTTTATCTAAAGAGCAGGTTCCTCTCTGCAAGGTTTATTATTTTATCAGGATCCCCATTAGCTGCATAACAACAGCTAATCTTCCTGGGGTCCACAAATAACATAAAACATGACATTCGACAGCACATTACAAGACGATGATACAAATCGTGTACGGCGTAAATTTTCCTTCAAACAGTGACTTTCATATCAACCATTACATACAGCTTACAAATGTCTCCCTTCGCTTCTTTTAGAGTAAAAACAAACTAAACAAATACAATCCTCGTCATAACTGTGAAAGGCTGTGTGTGTGTGTGTGTGTGTATGTTAGCGAAAGTACCATATTCCTGCATGTGTTTAAAAAACCTATATGAATCGGTGTGCTGCTGTATGTTTACCATAACCTGTCTGCTGCTTGTGTAATTTACAATCTTTGGGCTTCTAGATGCCTCTTCAGTCGTCTTTTGAAGCTTGCTTTAGTGGTTTCTTTAGAAATCTGATCTGGCAGTGTGTTCCATGCAGCCATGGCTCCATACAGCACTGTGCTCTGCATGTCTTCAGGTCAAAGACAAACACTGTTTGGAAGACTGTCTCTATCATTCAGTGCAATTCCCCCGATGCTCTGAACTCATTCTCACTTTGCTTCTGGTCCCGTTCAGGAGGACGACGACGTGGCGAGAGTTGGTGAAGCTGTGACCAAGGCTGTCGTCTGTGCTTTCAAACGCGATGAAAACCCTGAGGACTGGCTCAATCCCACCGAGGTAGCAACGATATGTTCCCCTTTTATCCAGGGTTGGATTTCTGGGGGCGGAAGGGGGATGTATTGGCAGTTTTTGTGTTCTTTTATCATTTGTATACGGGGATAGATAAGAGAGAAAAACCCATCATCATAACAGTCCAGATACACCACTACCGGCCTCATTGACAAGGCGACCCTCACTGATACTAACCCACACACATTATGCATTCATGCACATCATGTAAACAACTCAACTTTAAAATATAATAACAACAGCTAATCTTGATACTAAAGTTTGTCATATTTATTGTACTATGTTTTTTGTAGTTTCTATTGTATATTTATATTTGGTGTGAATTCTTGTCTTTATTTTTTGTATGTTAAATCGTTTTTATAATCGTCATATCTTTGAACTTCTCTTATATCTTATATCCTCATGTTGTTAATGTTTGCACCTCCATACACAAAGAAAATTCTTGTTTATGGTAAACGAAGCTGGCAATAAACTATCTATCTATCTCTCTATCTACTCTTTAGACTTCCTCCCCACCAGTATGGAGATGTATTGAATGGATTGCATGAAAGCAACCACACAGAGGCCTTTTTTAAGTGGCTGGCTGCCAGTTTTTGGGATCTCTCTGTGACAGCTTGTTTGTGTTTTGTTTCTGCAGGAAGGCGTAGCGTCTCATGATGAGAACATGCAGTGTGTGAACCTGGCAGTGAGAGCTTGTGCTCAAAGACAAAGAGGCACCTGCCACCGAAACCTGACCCGGGACCCAGGAGACAGCCGCACATTAAAGAGGGACTCCACAGGACAAGTCAGGAGAAACAGCAATTTGTTCACAGATTCTGCACCTTTCAGTATTCCCTTCGGACCACATCTCATCCCTGTGTGCTGTCAGCAAGAAACCAAGAAAGATTTGGAGGTCAAACCTTCCACGAACTGTGATGTCAAATCTCAGGAGGCCTGCACCGCCAGCTCAGGTGCAGCACAGAGGACATCCGCTGTCAGATTGCAGCAGGACAAATATGAATTTAGCGATCAATGTACAGCGCGTGACGGTGCAGTTTTGACCTCAAAGATCTCTGTAGAGGATTGTGAGGAGCCTATGCACTCAACAATAAGCACTAACGACCTGTTGGACTGCCTGCTGCATCCTGATATCATCACCCGTGTCACCGAGCTGTTACTGGAGCGGCACACAGGAAGAGCCAGCAGAGCCATGGCACCGTCCTAGCTTTAATATTCACTGTAAACATTTCCTGTTTCCCTTTCCAGCAAACAGGGGAAAGCTAAAAAGCTCTTTGTGTGACTGATGATGATGATGATGATGATGATGATGATGATGATGATGATGATGATGATGATATAGTGCTGCAGGAATGAATCCTAAAACCCAGAAAAGGGCATTTGTGGTTCACTCAATGGGTTTTTGTCAATGGGATTTGCTTAGAAACAAGAGCTGTGGTTAACACAAGCTTAAGAGATTGTCACAATGTCTTTTCACCAAATAAAATATTTAAATGAATTATCTCGCCATCTTGCTTCTTGACAAAGTACACATGCTGTGGATTGAACCACTGAAGACATCCATGTACCCCTTGAACCAAAGCCACCAGTACATATTTCCATACAATTTTACCAGTTGGGTTTATACGTAGATTAGAGTAAGGGTTGGGGCTAAAAGGGGAATTGGCTCGGACGCTCAAAGCTAATAATCTGCATTACTGTATCGTGTATTTTCACACAAAGACAGAAAATAGACAAGCAACAGAAATATATAGAAACTTGGTAATATACAGTATACATTACAAATGACACTTGATGATAGATAAAGGCTTTCCAATATTGTTGGAATAACAATAGAGAGGCCGTAGAGACAGGCTTCAATGCCCTCTCAGAGCATTATATAGGGTGGGATGAGAGCTCTCCTAGTTCGGTAAAGTTCATTACAAAGATGTTGACAGATTTTATCTTTCCGCATCAATTACTCAAACACACAACATTCTCAAAACACGAACCCCATCCCTCAACCACCATTGTAACAAGCCAGAAAATACATTTTAAAAAAGCTACAGGGTGCCATCCTACGAGCTAGACGACTGCTATCTGCAGCCGAGTGAGCAGGGACCAAAGTGCAACTCCGTAAAATAACAAATATACAATACAAGAATAAATACATAAAAAAATTAAATATTTAAATACACTGAACAAAAATATAAACGCAACACTTTTGTTTTTGCTCCCATTTCTCATGAGATGAACTCAAAGATCTAAAACATTTTCTATTTACACAAAATAACCATTTCTCACAAATATTGTTCACAAATCTGAAAAAATCTGTGATAGTGAGCACTTCTCCTTTGCCGAGATGATCCATCCCACCTCACAGGTGTGGCATATCAAGATTCTGATTAGACAGCATGATTATTGCACAGGTGTGCCTTAGGCTGGCCACAATAAAAGGCCACTCTGAAACGTGCAGTTTTGCTTTATTGGGGGGGTCTGGGGGGGGTCTGAAAACCAGTCATTATCTGGTGTGACCACCATTTGCCTCACGCAGTGCAACACATCTCCTTCGTAGAGTTGATCAGGTTGTTGATCGTGGCCTGTGGAATGTTGGTCCACTCCTCTTCAATGGCTGTGCCAAGTTGCTGGATATTGGCAGGAACTGGAACACGCCGTCGTATACGCCGATCCAGAGCATCCCAAACATGCTCAATGGGTGACATGTCCGGTGAGTATGCTGGCCATGCAAGAACTGGGATGTTTTCAGCCTCCAGGAATTGTGTACAGACCCTTGCAACATGGGGCCGTGCATTATCATGCTGCAACATGAGGTGATGGTCGTGGATGAATGGCACAACATTGGGCCTCAGGATCTCGTCACGGTGTCTCTGTGCATTCACAATGCCATCAATAAAATGCACCTGTGTTTGTCGTCCATAACATTCGCCTGCCCATACCATAACCCCGCCACCACCACGGGCCACTCGATTCAATCAGAAAACCGCTCACCCACACGACGCCACACACGCTGTCTGCCATCTTCCCTGAACAGTGAAAACCGGGATTCATCCGTGAAGAGAACACCTCTCCAACGTGCCAGACGCCATCGAATGTGAGCAGTTGCCCACTCAAGTCGGTTGACGGCGAACCGGAGTCAGGTCGAGACCCCGATGAGGACGACGAACATTTCAGAGTACAGAGTGGCCTTTTATGGTGGCCAGCCTAAGGCACACCTGTGCAATAATCATGCTGTCTAATCAGCATCTTGATATGCCACACCTGTGAGGTGGGATGGATCATCTCGGCAAAGGAGAAGTGCTCACTAGCACAGATTTTTTCAGATTTGTGAACAATATTTGAGAGAAATTGTTATTTTGTGTATATAGAAAATGTTTTAGATCTTTGAGTTCATCTCATGAAAAATGGGAGCTAAAACAAAAGTGTTGCATTTATATTTTTGTTCAGTGTAAATAATTATACAAATCCAGGGAGGGATCCATGCACACTCTACACGGGGTAAGCGTGTGTGAGTGTGCCTTAACCAAGCTGCGGCCCCGACTTCTCCACGGATACATGTAAGGGAGGAAACTTATACAAAATGTACACCACCCCAAATTGATCATGTTGTTGATAGTGCTATAGATGCGCTGCGAATAAAATTAGACTCTGTTGCTCCTTTGAAAAAGAAGAAAATAAAGCAACATAGATTAGCTCCATGGCATAATGCCGAAACCCGCAAAATAAAGCAAAAGTCTAGACAACTTGAAAGGATATGGCGTTCCACCAAACTTGAAGAATCTCGTTTAATTTGGCATATTACTCTCAATGAATATAAGAAAGCACTGCGTAAAGCGAGAGCAGCATACTACTCTTCATTCATAGATGAGAATAAGAATAATGCAAGATTTCTTTTCAGCACTGTAGCCAGGCTGACAGAGAGCCACAGCTCCATTGAGCCTTCTATTCCCATAGCACTCAGTAGTAATGATTTTATGTGCTTTTTTAACGATAAAATTGTTACTCTTAGAAACAAAATTAATGACCTCTTGCCTTCGACCAGTATAGTGTTATCAACAGCTCCCGGAATCGTAAGTTCTAATATTACACGAGATAGTAAACTAGAATGCTTTTCAGCCATTAACCTTGAACAATTACATTCAATGATTCTCTCTTCTAAACCATCAACGTGCATGTTAGACCCAATTCCAACTAAGCTGTTGAAGGAAGTTTTTCCATTAATTAGCACTTCTTTATTAAATATTATGAATATGTCTTTATTATCAGGCTATGTTCCACAATCATTCAAAGTAGCAGTGATAAAACCGCTTCTTAAAAAGCACAACCTCGATCCAGAGGTTTTAGCCAACTATAGACCTATTTCTAATCTTCCGTTCCTCTCAAACATTCTTGAGAAAGCGGTCGCAAAACAGTTGTTTGATTACTTAAAAAACAATGATTTATTTGAAGATTTTCAGTCTGGCTTTAGAACACATCATAGCACAGAGACAGCTCTGGTTAAAGTCACAAATGATATTCTAATAGCCTCAGACAAGGGACTTGTCTCTATTCTTGTTTTGCTCGATCTCAGTGCTGCATTTGATACTATCGACCATGATATCCTATTGCAAAGACTAGAGCACTTGGTTGGCATACAGGGAACTGCTTTAGGCTGGTTTAGGTCCTATCTATCTGAACGCTCTCAGTTTGTACGTGTCAACGATGAATCTTCCACGCAAACCAAAGTTAGCCATGGAGTGCCACAGGGCTCAGTGCTCGGACCTATTTTGTTCACATTATATATGCTTCCGTTAGGCAATATTATAAGGAATCATTCTGTAAACTTTCATTGTTATGCGGATGATACTCAACTATATTTATCAATTAAGCCTGATGAAATTAATCATCTTAATAAAATTCAAGACTGCCTTAAGGACTTAAAAACGTGGATGACCTTAAACTTTTTGATGTTAAACACGACCAAAACTGAAGTTATTGTACTTGGCCCGAAGAATCTTCGAAACAAATTATCTAAAGATATACTAACTATGGATGGCATTAATTTGGCCTCCAGTGAGACTGTAAGGAATCTTGGTGTTATATTTGATCAGGATTTATCCTTTAACGCCCACATAAAATCAATTTCAAGGACCGCCTACTTCCATCTACGTAACATTGCAAAAATCAGGCATATCTTGCCTCAAAACGATGCAGAGAAACTAGTCCATGCATTTGTTACTTCGAGGCTGGATTATTGTAACTCTTTACTATCAGGGAGTACCAAGAAGTCAATCAAGTCGCTTCAGCTGATTCAAAATGCTGCGGCTCGTGTACTAACCAGAGTTCAAACCGGAGAGACGTGATGTAAGAATTACATATTTATTGTTTACACGTCATATGAATGAAATGATTGCCATGATAATACAACAGGAAAATGTAATGGTGTTTTGGCGATTAGGCCCCGGTTTGCAGGATGATCATTTAGGAGGGAAAGCACCGCTCCGATGAAATCCCCGGGGTCTAGACACTGGTGGTGGTGCTGAGTAGGTGAGACCGGTCTGAAGAGGGAAGGTTTAGCTTTGTCCTCGAGGAGACTGGAGGCGAGAGGGGTGGAGGCGGGTTGCGGTCATCTGCAAATGACAACTGACAGGGAGGAAGAGCAGGCATTTAAGGAATTTAGCATGTGCAGCCATTGGCTGCTGAAGGGTGACGCCCTCATATTTAATGAGGGGGGAAGGGAGCCATCGAGTGACGTGTAAGTGACTCGTGTTAGGTCTTCCTTATTGAACTTGCGCTAAGCTTCATTTCAAACCGGAGAGACGTGATGTAAGAATTACATATTTATTGTTTACACGTCATATGAATGAAATGATTGCCATGATAATACAACAGGAAAATGTAATGGTGTTTTGGCGATTAGGCCCCGGTTTGCAGGATGATCATTTAGGAGGGAAAGCACCGCTCCGATGAAATCCCCAAAACCAGTGAAGTATGAAATACTGAGATGAACTGAGTTGCTTACCTTGTGGGGTGACTGGTGATCTGGGAAGGAAAGATAATAGATTAACACGTATATGAGCGACATAGGGCCGGAATCACTGCCGGAGCTTACTGGTCATGCTGAGACTCTGACGGCCGAAATCAGTGCCGGTCTTACCTGAAAACGACCTGCGGGTCGCATGCCTGGCCAGCAGGGCTTGACTACGCCGAGGAGCGAGCGGTTTCGTTTTGTAACGGTGGCCTTCCGCCACGACACCGAAGTGTACGGTGGCCTTCCGCCACGACACCGAAGTGTACGGTGGCCTTCCGCCACGCCTGACTTCGCAGGCTATATACATCTTTTCTTTGCTCTTTCTTTCGTAACTGACACCGAAGTGTACGGTGGCCTTCCGCCACGCCTGACTTCGCAGGCTATATACATATTTCTCCTTCTTTCGTAACTGACACCGAAGTGTAAGGTGGCCTTCCGCCACGCCTGACTTCGCAGGCTATATACATATTTCTCTTTCTCTTTCTTTCGTAACTGACACCGAAGTGTACGGTGGCCTTCGCCACGCCTGACTTCGCAGGCTATATGCATATTTCTCTTTGCTCTTTCTTTCGTAACTGACACCGAAGTGTACGGTGGCTTTCCGCCACGCCTGACTTGCAGGCTATATACATCTTTCCTTTGCTCTTTTCTCTTTCTTCGTAACTGACACCGAAGTGTACGGTGGCCTTCCGCCACGCCTGACTTGCAGGCTATATACATCTTTCCTTTGCTCTTTTCTCTTTCTTCGTAACTGACACCGAAGTGTACGGTGGCCTTCCGCCACGCCTGACTTGCAGGCTATATACATCTTTTCCTTTGCTCTTTCTTTCGTAACTCACAACGAAGTGTACGGTGGCCTTCCGCCACGCCTGACTTCGCAGGCTATATATATATATATATATATCTCTTTTTCTTTACTCTTTCTCCTTTGTTTTGTAGCTGGCACCGGAGTGTGCGGTGGCCTGAGTTCACACCTGACTTCGCAGGATACATTTTACGCTGAGACGTTTGAGCGAGGCCAGGAATGAAATACCTGTGCCGGAGATGAAGCCCGTTACATGTAGTTGCAGCGTGAGACGAGACATTATTCCCTGTGGGCGGGGCCCGCGGAATTAGGACGGGAATGCAGTTTGAATATCGGGTACCTTAGTGAGACATGTATACTTGTGAATGTGTTTATGAGCCACCACCAGTTATATGCATAGATACCATAGTTATGGTCTGAGAGATCTTTGGGTACGGCGCTGATGTCTGGGCGCTGATGTCTGGGCGAATGTAGGCTGTGAAGGCGGAGGAGGACCACCGTCCTAGTTGTTGTGGGGATGAGGTAGAGAGACCTTGATTAGCAGCAGAGGTGGCTGCACCTATCCTGAGGGAATGTCCCGGGTATGATATAGGTGATAGGCCGGATTTAATGAGAACTTGCTTGAGGTAGAAATTGACGGGGGCCATGACCCTGCGAACCACTCTCCCTGGAAGAAACCCCCAAAATCCACGGATGGGGCGGCATCCGTGAAGAACCTCATTGAGTCAGAGGAACGCACGAGGTCATCGTAAAAGAAAGTAACTCCGTTCCAGTGGGCGAGCAGGAGATACCAGAAACGTAGGTCTGAGCGGCAGCCTTCGTCTAAGAAAACGCAGTCATGGAGTTTGTCGACCGCTGATGCTGCGTCCAGGAGGCGGGAGATGAACGAGCGCTCCTGGGGGATGACATGCATGGCGAAGTTGGAGGTGTCCGAGAAGGGAGAGCAACTGTTGTTGCTCGCAGTATGACTTGGTGTTGTCCCGGATGCGCTGCAATTTGTCGGAGGGGAGAGACGCCTTCATGTCTATGGAGTCGAGGATGATGCCTAAGAACTCTAAGCGTGTGTCGGGACTTGACATTTTCTCTTTGGAGAGAGGGACACCTAACTCCTGAAGCAGTGTTTAAGCTTGGCCAGTGAGATCCCTGAGCTGTCCTGTGGCGGGTCTATGGGTAAGAGTCGTCCAGTAGGTGAAGGACGGAGGGGATTCTGATGATGTTCAGCGGGATTCAGCAGGATCCAGCAGAGCGCTTCCGAGAAGGAATTGAAGATGCAGGGGCTGCTTCTGCGAAAATAGAGTTTGAACTCCCACTTAATACCGAACGAATTCCACTGAGACGGATGAATGGGGATGGTATTGAAGGCATCGGTAATGTCCGCTTTGGAGAGCCGAGCTCCGTGCCCTGTGAACTTGATCATCTTTATTGCATTATCCACTGAGGCATGGTGAAGGGAGAACTGCTCTGGAGGGATGATGCTGCGGGGAGCGGACAGATCGAAAATCAGCCTATTATTTACGTGTGGCTTATTCTGATGGGATTTGAACGGAACACTGAGAAGGGGGAGGTAAAAGGTAAAAGGGCAGATTATATATCCTTTGAGAAGTTCTTTGTCGATGAGCTGGGAAACTATGTTGGGTTCTTTAGCGGCTGACTGTAAGTTTCTTGCTACGAAAGTCACTGTGGGAGATGGGAGGACCCCTACCCTGAAGCCTTGGGAGAGCCCTGACAGAGATAGTCAATGAACACGGAATCTGGGTGAGTAGATAGCGCAGCTGCTAGCTGAGGGATGATAATGGGAGAGGAGGGGTGATATTCCAATTATTATTATTATTTATTTTCCCTCCACGAGGTTTCTGGCGCAGAGCTACTGTGACGGCCCGTCCACACGGTGGCGGGCGTTAAGCTTCCAACGCTTCTGCCCAATCACTTTGATAGGGTGACATCACTTTTAGCAGGACTGTATTTTGGGAAGCGACGTGGAGCATTGCTGGCGTTGCTCGCTTCAGAAGTTGAGCAATGTTCAATTTTGTTGGCGCCTCGGCAGAAGCGTCATCCAATGAAATCCCGTTTCTGCAAATCTGCCAGTACGAGTGCTAGCCAGTCGAACCGCGTGTATGCTGGGAGACTACGCAGGTCATTACCTCATATTCCGGAAAATGGAGGGAAAATTCATTATAGCGGTAGTGAATCACCCGGTGCTGAATGATCGGTCTCTGTTCATCTACCGGGATACGAACCAGAGGAGCGAGGCATTGAGGGAGGTGGCAGTGGGTGACACTGGTAGGTTTTCGCCTGTTGGAGTTGTTTTATTTATTTATTTATTTTTTTTCAGTTTACTTCGTTTTAACATTGCTATTGCTTTATATCTCGGGGGCAAGAGATTCATGTGATTGATTGTTGGTCACGTTGCTCGCATGTAAAAAATGTACTTTGGGGTGGGCCTGTAAGAATGTGGGGTGGGCCAGATTACTTTTAGAATATTTCTTCTTCTTCTTCTTCTTCTTCTTCTTCTTCTTCTTCTTCTTCTTCTTCTTCTTCTTCTTCTTCTTCTTCTTCTTCTTCTTCTTCTTCTTCTTCTTCTTCTTCTTCTTCTTCTTCTTCTTCTTCTTCTTCTTCTTCTTCTTCTTCTTCTTCTTCTTCTTCTTCTTCTTCTTCTTCTTCTTCTTCAACGGATGGGTATGTTTTGGTGAACGAGAGACGCGTATTTGACTGTTTTATCAGGAGCACGACATGACATCTTAGTGTCGTTCTGGACAGCTCTCATCTGCACCACACGTAAAACTCACCCATACTGCATTCTTGTACGGTGTAAAACCTTCCTTGGAATATGTTATGCATTGTAAGGTGTCCTTGGGTGCTTTGAAAGGCGCCCCTGAATGGAATGAATTATCATTATTATTTATCTGGAACGATGCAATAACTTATTTATTTCAGTCACTTGCCCTATACATTCAGCAGGCCATTCACTTGATTTGATCCCGTTATAAATGTCATCATTTCGACAATAAATAAATGCAACATAAACGTTATCTTCCACGTTTTATCTAACCATCTCCGTTTCTACCTTTCAATATATTTGGAAGAGAACTCTCTCTCTCTCTCTCTCATCTGCGTGCGGGGGCGGGGCCTCACGGACACGCTGCATCTCTCGCTTACAGACACGCTGCGCCGCTGTACAGTGTGCACACGGTTCTGCTGGTAATGATATTACATTTGTGAGGAACTTCTCAGCCAATGGTTCCAATAAGTATTCACTTCAGGTTTACGAAAGTAACTGACTCGGATTACTCGTTTTTCAAATGTAACGCCCGCTGAATATACATGATTTTGTATTTCTGATTACGTAACGCCGTTACATCTATTCCGTTACGACCCGACCCTGTGTGGGTGAGTGCAAACATTTTTCGTTAACACTAGTACCTGACCTGAGTGCCACGGAAGTCGAAGCTCCTGTGATGAGTCTTCCAGGGCCTGGAGGCGAGCATCGATAGCTATCATGGAGCTAGCCAGGGATTGCAGGGAGCCGGCCACGCTACTCTCCATGAGGGGTGTGTTAGTGATGCTCCCGGACTGGCAGCCTGGGAAGGGGTGGATTTTTGGAGGTGGACGGGATCCTGGCTGGAGGGCTCGACTTCCTGCCCTTTTTTATATTACCTCCGCGGCTGCGGCAGCGTCCTCGCCCTGCTCTCTGGGGAGCTGACTGGAGCTGCTGCCCCGGACTGGGGAGCTGTGCTGGAGACCTGATCCGAGAGCTCTCGGAGCTGCGAGAGAGTGAGGCCTGGGGCTGAGGGGATGTCTTGCTGCAGGAAGCCGGGCGATGAGGAAGTCTGCCTCTGGTGATAGGCCGCTGTGGGGAGCCGAACCGGGCTCGAATAATTTCATACCAGGTTCGTGATCTGAATTGTCCGAGTTGGACATCTCGAGCTAGTTTTTCTTTTCTTTTTTCTCACGAGGAGGAGTATAGTACTGCTGCTGTTTGCGGTCATCTGCAAATGACAACTGACAGGGAGGAAGAGCAGGCATTTAAGGAATTTAGCATGTGCAGCCATTGGCTGCTGAAGGGTGACGCCCTCATATTTAATGAGGGGGGAAGGGAGCCATCGAGTGACGTGTAAGTGACTCGTGTTAGGTCTTCCTTATTGAACTTGCGCTAAGCTTCATTTAGGAAAAAGGACCACATTACTCCTGTTCTGGCTGCCTTACACTGGCTCCCTATAGAACACAGGATAGAATTTAAAATTCTTCTTCTCGCCTACAAAGCCCTTAATGGGCAGGCGCCATCTTACCTTAAAGAACTCGTTATACCCGACTGTCCTACTAGGGCATTGCGTTCCAAGAATGCAGGGTTGTTGGTTGTTCCTAGAGTCTCTAAAAGTACAATGGGAGCCAGAGCTTTTTCTTATCAAGCTCCACATTTGTGGAATCAGCTTCCAGTTTGTGTTCGGGCGGCAGACACCCTATCCGTTTTTAAGAGTGCGCTTAAGACCTTCCTTTTTGATAAAGCTTATAGTTAGGGCTGATTAGATTCAGCCCCTAGTTTTGCTGATATAGGCTTAGTTTGTCGGGGGACATCTTACTTCTTCCTTCTCTCTGTCTATACCTGTGTACTCTCATGTTCCGATTAACCCAGCTTCCCCAAATGTCTTTCTTTTTGGGGTCTATATATGCTGGGATCCGGAGTCATGGATGATCCTGCGGTCTTGTGTCCTGGATCGCGAGCGCTGGATCTTGAATCGTGGCTGTGGTCCTGGATCATCGGTCCTGGATGGATATCCTCGTGGATTCATCTTCCTATTATACACACATGCATTTCCAAACATTTGGACTACCTATGTTGCAAATGTATTATCTTTTCAATTTACACACGGCATCTATTGCACGTCTGTCCGTCCTGGGAGAGGGATCCCTCCTCTGTTGCTCTCCCTGAGGTTTCTCCCATTTTTCCCTTTAAACTGGGTTTTCTTTGGAAGTTTTTCCTTGTACGATGTGAGGGTCTAAGGACAGAGGGTGTCGAATTGTCATACTGATATTCTGTACACACTGTGAAGACCACTGAGACAAATGTAACATTTGTGATATTGGGCTATATAAATAAACATTGATTGATTGATTGATTGATTGATTGACCTCATAGTCATGGCTGGGTCACGGGAACAGGCAATGTTTTGCACAGCACAATTGATCACACACCTGACCAAATTGGGCTTTGCAATCAATTGGAAAAAGAGCACCCCCATACCTCACCAACGGGCGCTGTATTTGGGTGTGGTGCTCGATGCCGGCGCGTCGCGCACCACCCTGTCAGAGAGCAGACGTGCGTCCCTTCTTCAGGGGGTGCGCAGGCTGCGACAGCGGGCGACAGTGACAGCTTTTACTGTCATGCAGACATTGGGTCTCATGGCGGCTGCTCACATGGTGGTCCCGTTAGGGTTACTACATATGCGCCGCCTGCAGAGGTGGTTCTCCAGCCTGCGCTTGGATCCCAAGAGGCACAGGCGGCGGCTGGTAACCATCCCCTCCTCAGTGGAGGGCAACCTCCGGTTTTGGGGGTCTCTGGATCACCTCCGGAGGGGGTCTCCACTGGGACGGGTGACCTCCTACATCACAGTGTTCACGGACGCATACAGAACAGGATGGGGAGGGACCTGCCTGAAGAGGGCTATAGGTGGGCGCTGGGCTCTAACAGAGTCTCGACACAGCAACCTCCTAGAGCTACGGGCGGTAATGTTAGTCCTCCAGCATTTCAGGCCCCTAATTCAAGGGAGGCATGTAATGGTCAGGAGCGACAACAGCACCACAGTGGCTTACATCAACAGGCAGGGCGGAGTTCGATCTGCCGCCTTGTTGACCACAGCGGAGGAACTGTGGTTATGGGCTTCAGAGGTGGTGTTATCTCTGAGAGCCCTCCATATCCCGGGACTGGAGAACGGGGGAGCCGACCTCATGTCGAGGGGCGGCCCCCTGCCAGGCGAGTGGGTGCTGCACCCGAGGGTGGTGAAGCAAATCTGGGCCCAGTTCGGGAGAGCGGAAGTGGATCTGTTCGCCAACCGGCGAAACAGCCACTGTGCCCTGTGGTTCTCCGTGGCTCGGAGCGACGACCCACCCTTGGGAGTGGATGCGTTTGCACACGAGCCATGGCCAAGGAAGCTGCTATACGCCTTTCCACCGCTGCGTCTCATTCTCCCCCTCCTGAGGAGAGTGAGGCGAGAACGTATGTCAGTCATCCTAGTGGCTCCGGATCACGTTGGGGCGCCGTGGTACTCAGAGATGACACAGATGATGGTGGGCCAGCCCTGGGCGGTTCCCCAGTTCTGGGGGGCGATGTCTCAAGAGGCAGGTGCAATCAGGGCGTTACCCACTCTCGGCCGTCCTCTCCAGGTTTGGCTCCTGAGAGGGACAGGCTGAGACAGGGTGGATTGTCTGACAGCGTTATTCAGTCTATCCAGGCAGCTAGAGCAGGATCCACCACAGCCTGTTACAGGCCAAGGTGGCTAGGATTCCAGCGATGGTGTGAGGAGTGGAGAATAGAGCCCCTATCTTGTGAGTTAGGCTCTATTTTATCCTTCTTACAGTTACTGGTGGACAGAGGGCTTGCGCATTCAACAGTTAAGGTGTATGCAGCAGCCATCTCGTCCTGCCATGAGGGATTTGGCGGCAGGTCAGCCTTTAGTCAACCACTGATGTCGCGGTTTTTACAGGGGGTCAGGAGGCTGCGCCCAGTAGTGCACGCCTCCACCCCACAGCGGGTCCTGCCCCTGGTGCTCGAGGCTCTGGCCTCGGGGCCGTTTGAGCCTCTGGAGCTCTCCTCTCTGAAAGCATTGTCGTGGAAAACAGCTTTGCTTCTTGCCTAACGTCAGCCAAAAGACTGTCCGAGTTAACTGCTCTGTCGGGGCACCCGAGCGGTTTACTGATTCGGGGTGACCGGAGCGGCGCGACACTCAGACCGAACCCCTCCTTTGTGCCCAAGAGCCTAAGGAGGGTGTTCAGATTAAGGGCTATTCAGTTAGGGGGTTTTAGTCTTCCCCCCCATGGTGGGACCAGGGAAGCTAAACTGCACCTCCTCTGCCCGGTGCGTGCGCTAGCATGTTATGTGGAGCGCACGGCTGCCCTTAGACACACCGAACAGCTGTTCGTGTGCTTCGAGGGCGGGGTGATCGGGAAAGCTCTGTCCAAGAAACGCCTGGCAGGCTGGCTCTGCGAGTGCATTGCACATGCCTCTGGACAGGCAGGGAGAGCCTGCCCCACGGGGGTTCGTGCACACTCCACACGGGCTGTGGCTGCGTCAACAGCCTTATTCAACGGTGTGAGTGTGGAGGATATATGCACAGCGGCGTCTTGGTCGACGCCAGGCCCCTTGGTCGACGCCAGGCCCCTTCATAAGGTTTTATCTCTTGGACATGTCGGGCTCTTTCTCCTCGTCTGTGCTTGCGGGGGCAACACAGGACAGGTAGGGGGGAGGGGGGTTGTGGGTTAGTTGGCATCTGACCCCCTCCCCGGACGTAATGCGCCTTCGCTGTTCTCGGGCCTTCTGAGGGTCCCGGGAGGGGCGGGGGGGCGCACTGGGCCCTTACAGGGCTGGAGGACTACTCTCCTCCTGTCGAGAGGCAGGAGGGGGGTAGCCCTCCACACTTTAGTCCACACAATCTGCACAGGGTCAGTGTTTGAGTGTGGGGCAGGGGCTCTGACGCTCTCCCTGTTATCCTTAGAGATTCAGGGAGGCAGGCGTGTAGTAAGCCCATTCGGGGCCGAGGGGGCTCTCCCCATCTGTCTATGGGCGGGGGGGGCTCCCCCGGCACTGTTTTTTGAGCACACTTTCTGCGAGGTAATCGCAGCAGGGTGTGCTCTGTCAGCCACAGCCCAGATTTGTCCTCGGTTACAACCGGGTTAAAGGAGAATGTGGGGCAGCAGCTGCTGACCATAAAAGCCGGTCAGGGGCAGTAGGGTGGAATGTTGTTGTTGGACGACAGTGCGCGTATACATCACGGCTCCACCCACTGTATCCATAGAGTCCAGTAGAGGGCGGAGCCTGTGAGAGATATAACGTTGGGTTACTTATGGTAACCCTTGTCATATTAGCACAGGCGGAGCCCTCTACCCAGGGCACTGTCTGTCCTATTCCGCTCGCTGAAGAGAGGTGTAGGATGATAGTCAGGAGGTGAGGCCTCCTTTTATACGGTGTGATGCGCGCGCATTCAGGTAGGCCCTCCCCGGGGCCGGCTACGTCTATAGAAGTCTCAGTGGGAGAATGCTCGCAGGGTAAGGTAGTACCCATAGAGTCCAGTAGAGGGCTCCGCCTGTGCTAATATCACAAGGGTTACACTACGTAACCCATCATTCAAGTTTAATGATAACTTATTACTGTTTAGCCATAACTTTAGTTTGCATATTTCAGCTGTGATCTCTTCCTATAGTAGCTGTGCATTGTCCCCAGAACAAAAGATATTGGTGTCATCAGCAAACAAAACAAACGTGAGTACTCTCGATACATTGCATATTTCATTAATATACATAATAAATAGTTTTGTCTCCAATACTGACCCCTGGGGGACACCACATGTAATGTCCAAATATGAAGAACAACACTCTCCCAGCTTCACAAACGGTTGCCTGTTGGTTAAATAACTCCTTACTCATTCCAAAAACACACCCCCGATTCCATGACGTTCCAGTTTCTTTATTCATATGTCATGATTAATTGTGTCAAATGCTTTTTTTAGGTCAATGAATATTCCAATGGCATGTTTCTTTTGGTCAACTGAGGTAATTTCTTCAAGTGAGTCTATTACATTACATTGCATTTAGCTGACGCTTTTATCCAAAGCGACTTACAATAAGTACATTCGACCAGGAAGACACAACCTTGAAGAAAGCAGAATCATATAAGAACATCAGGTTTCAAAGAGCCAATCGTTTCAAGTGCTACTCAACTGGCTTCAGGTAAGCCAATCCTTCATTAGTATATAAGTGCTCTGTTAGCAGTTCTTTGTTATGTTAAAGCCATCAATGTTGATCTATTGGCTCTGAATCCATATTGACTTTCTGTGAGAAGTTTGTGTTTTTCTATGAAATTGTCCAGTCTGTTATTGAAAAGCTTTTCGAGAATTGTGGTAGAAGTGAGACAGGTCTGTAGTTTGTGAAGTGATGTTTGTTCCCAGCTTTGAACAAAGGTATGACTTTTGCTATTTTCATTTTGTTAGGAAATGCACCAGTTTGGAATGATAAGTTACATATGTGTGTGAATGGTTTTGAAATAACATCTATAACCTTTTTTAGTACAGTCATGTCAATGTCATCACAATCGGTAGATTTTTTGTTTTTACATTTCCTTACAATATCAACTACTTCCCTTTCATCCACTGCTGTGAGGAACATTGAGAAAGGATTATATTTTATTAAGTTTTCCAGCTTTCTTTCTGATCCATCAGGGATTTTGCCTGCTAATTCAGGTGCAACATTTACAAAGAAATCATTGAAACTGTTGGATACAACATCCATATTTTCCTCTTCCTTATCCTTGTCAATGAAGTATGTAAGATAAATCATTTTTCTAGACCCATTTTTTATAATACTATTCTATTATATATATTCTATATATTATATTCTATTCTATATATACTATTTTAATATACTATACTATATGTTTTGTTTTGTTTGTCGACCCTCCCTCCCAAATGTAAAGCGTCTTTGGGTTCAAGAAAAGCGCTATAGAAATATAATTTATTATAATTATTATTCAGTTTTAAATTAATTTTCATATTTTTTATGTCTAATCTCTGTCTCTTTTGATTTTTTTCGCATGAAATCTCTATACAATGAATTTGTCTTTTTACAGGCATTTTGCAAACCCCTTGTGATCCATGGACATTCTGCATATTTCATTGTTCTACTGTATTTGACAACAGGGCAGTATGTATCATATAATGATACAACAATTCTCAGGAATTGATCATCTGCACTGTCAATATTATTTTCTTGGTATAAATCATCCCATCTTTGTGCCAGTAAGGAATTTTTTAAAGCGTTCATTGCTTCCTCTGATCCAACTCGTCTGTATTGAATAGCTTGTCCGGCTATTACAGTAATATTATATTACTATATATTAGTATATTATATATTATATATATTATAGTTTCTGTCATAAACTGCAAATACTGGTAGGTGGTCACTTATATAATCTATTAAAAGTTCACTTACTGTATTGTGTTCTATGTCATTTGTGAATATATTGTCTGTGAGAGTAGCACAGTGCGATGTGATTCTGCTGGGTCTAGTAAGTTTTGGATATAAACTCATACATTGTGTTGATAAATTCTTCTGTCATGCTGTGATTATTTGGATTCAGAAGGTCAATATTGAAGTCACCACAAATGAAAACTTTTATGAATCACTTTTGAGAATATTTCCTCCATCCAGTCCTTGAAAATCTCAATACTAGAGCCGGGTGCTCTATGTATACAACTGATGGTTACATTTTTCGTTTTTTCTTTGAAGATTTCAATCGTGATACATTCCAATACATTATTAATCACTGTGTTGACATATAATTCATCACCTTAAATTGTAAAGTATTGTCCACATACAAGGCTACTCCTCCTCCATCCTTGTTTTGTCTATTTATGTATCTGAGTTCATAGCCCTCCAGCTCAAGGTCTATGCTAAATGTTTGTTGAAACTGATTTAAATATTCCTTGATGAGATTAAAAGTTTAATTATATAAAGTTCAGGGTTAAAAAGATACTCTTCAAATTATTTATTTTTTAAAAGTTCAACAAATGGATGTTTTCAAAGTCAATGAATAATCGTATTTAATAATCGTTATATCAATATTGACCACAATAATCATGATTATGATTTTTGCCATATCGGTTCTTGCAGCTTTAATTCTTATTGCCAGCCTCAATATGATGAATGTTTTTCTACATTTTAACCCCCCATTATTGCAAGACACAGTATATGTAAATAAATCATCGTGGCCGTGGAGAAGTTGACAAAGATGTGGCTTCAGCTGAATACTTTGCCAATAATCGAATACATTTGTATTTATTAGAATTATTATGTTCAGTAGGTTGTGGAAGTGCGCCCAAAATATTTATTGATTTTCTTTATTGGTATTTATTAATTGTATATTATTGATTTAAATGTATTTTCAGTTGAATTATACTTAAAGTTCAGGGGAATCAACTGTTAACAAGATACTGTTCAAATGACCATTATTTATTTTTTCAAAGTTCAATAAATTGATGTTTTCAAAGTCAAAGAATAATCGTATTTAATTATCGCGATATCAATATTGACCAAAAATAATCGTGATTATGATTTTTGCCTTAATCGAGCAGCCCTAGCGAGGTCCTGATCATCGCTGATTGAAGCTTCAATTCTTATTGTCAGCCTAAATATTATGAATGTTTTTCTACATTTTAATCCCTCATTATTGCAACAGACGGTACATGTACATTATCATGAGCATTGGTAAAATAAACATGTGTGAGCACTCAACAAGATTTATTTTTGTTCTTGTTATATTGTATCGTCAGTGTGTTGGAGAACCAAATTTGTTATGTGTCAGTAAAAACCTTCTCTCCTTTTACTCTCTCTCGCTTTCTCTCTTTCTCACACACACACACACACACACACACACACACACACACACACGCACACACACGCGACAGCGCTCTCTTTTTGTTTGAAGTTGCACACTCACCTTCTGCCAACGACATACTCAATCAGTCTGTACTGCCTATTGTCTGCTAAATTAACAATTGAACATTTCATTACCAGAATCCTGGTCAAACTGAAGTCAACACAGGTCAAAAACTACTACTTCTTCCACACAATGTAATATTTTCAAGTTTGATTTTGTATTAAATTATTTAATATCTTTTAGTTACATATGTTTTACTACATTAAATATTGTCTAATCTTTCTTCAGCCATTTCACATTGCATTCTGACTCAGCAACAATAGCAACAATATGTCCATCTGAACAGAGGTTTTTTAGAATATATCTCAACCCCAGCCCGTCATTACAGTATTTTAGAATCACACGAGCAAGGCTTAAGTACCTTAAGGGTAACAATGAGCTTGATAGATTTTCTAAACCAGGGGTATAACGAGGCATAAATCAATGGGTTCAGACAGGAGTTAAAATACAGCAACCAGATTACAATTGAGGTTGAACTACCAGTTTCAACATCCTCGCCTATAAGGGATGGAGTGTAATATGGAAAATAACACATTAGAAACACAAGGACAACAACACCAAGAGTCCTGGCTGCTTTCAATTCAGATTTCTTAGCAGTTGCACCAACTGAACGTTGCATAGTGACAGCGATAACATGAGATCTCACGGCTCGAGCCTGAGACACAGCCACCACAAACACTCTGATATACAGAACTATGACAACCGTAATGGGGGCAATAAAGGTAACAACTAAGTCAACAGATCCTGTGATATTGTTAAGGACAACTACACACTCTCCATAGCAAGAATTATGTGAATCAGGTTTTCTCAGAAAGTCCTTTAAAATGAGACAATTATAGATAACAGAGCAAATCCAACACAGACAGATGCAGATTGTTGTTCTGTTCAGAGTTACTCTGGTGGTGTAATGTAGAGGGTCACAAATAGCAAAATAACGATCAATGGATATGAGCACCATGTTTCCAACCGTAGAAGAGGAAATGATAAAATTAACATTATAAAACAGAGCACAGATCAGATCACCCAAGTACCAGCAAGCCTCTGTTAAAATGATTGCAACAGGCATGAAAATGAGGCCCACAAGGAAGTCTGAGACAGCCAGGGAGAGGATGAGGAGGTTAGTGGGGGTGTGGAGCTGCCTGGAAAGGAAGAATTTCACCATAAATACAATTATCAATGATAGCTTGTAACAACAAACAGCACTAAAAGTCATGAACAAATACAAGCTTAAGCTGAAAGTGTGTCTGTGCCTGAAGTGGGAGATAGAGATGATGACCAGCAGGTTGAGAGCTGCTGTGATCAGAGCGATGAAGGATATCAGGATGTAAGCGAGCAGGACATCTGCCTGAGCTGGCGTAGGCTTCCTGCAGGATGTGTTGAAGAGTTGTGGAAAGCAGAGTTCATCCATTTGGGAAGTCTCCATCTGCAGAGAGACGTGTTGAGAAGCTGCTGTGTTCTGGCAAAGCTCTCCGTTATGCAGCTGATATATCTCTTCTCATCTGTCCTGCCTCTACTATTACTTTCTCTCATGCTAAGACTGAAATCCCTAAGCTCTACTTTGTTTTCTGCAGTCATCTTCATCTCAGTCTTCATCACTTTCATGCAACTTATTTTTTTCATAATTCCCGGCATTGGCATCATCTTATTTGATTATGGCGGCCACTTTTTCCTTCTCATCAAGAGTGGTTTTACAGTGTAAAGAACCTTGAAAGATTATCATTTTTCGTGAAGTATTGAAACCAAGTGGGCCATGCTGATAAGTTACATTGTGGGAGTGGCTTCTCAGAGTTATGGTCAAAGGATCAATGAAGCCAACTTGCGTCTAGTCAATGGATTAGGTCATTTAGCCTTTTGGGCCTGGTTGTTCCAGGGTTATTTTGAAACAAAAACGACATGAAGGCAAGAGATTGGGAAGGCCAATGAGATTGACTGTTGGTTCGTCTCAAGAAAGGTCTGGCAGCCCCCAGATGACTCAGGAAAGGGGCACAGGGTTTCAGAGTGTTCAGCTCAGAAGTAGGGGGGCTGCTGATATCCTTATACTGTCAGGCACTTTGAAGGGCTCCCAAACACATCCAGAATGATAATGAAAAGTTGGAAGATTATAGGGAAGCTTTAACCATATCCCAATATCACAGCGCCAGGTATGGATGAGATTTGCCCAGCAATATTAAAGGCTCTAGACATTGTTCAGGTTTCTGGCAGACATGTCTCTTCAATCTTGAGAGATAATCAACTCCTCTTCATATCAAGGTATCCTGTTGCTCAACCGCCCAGGAAAAGCTTATGCCAAGGTACTCAAAGGAAGATCTGACCAATTGTATTGAACATCTTGCTGTCGTGCTTAGCTGTCCCCCTTTGTTAGAAGCATCCTTATACTTCCTGTACTGTAGTGGACATTTGTATTATATCCTTATATGCTTAAACCAAATGCTTCTCATAAATGTCATGTGCTGTTTTCTTCTTCTTCTTCTTCTTTTTCTTCTTCTTCTTCTTCTTCTTCTTCTTCTTCTTCTTCTTCTTCTTCTTCTTCTTCTTCTTCTTCTTCTTCTTCTTCTTCTTCTTCTTCTTCTTCAATGCCACAGAGCTGCTGTGGCTACTGGGAGACTCACACAGTCATACACGAACTTCCCTGCTCTGAGAACCATTATGCTTTCTATCGCTCAAGGCCAGGTGTCTAATAACAATGTGACTGTGTGAACACAGATTTCTCACGTTCCCACTCATTTCCTATATAACCTTTGCTTTTTCATTGTACTACGCACACTCTGGCAGACTATCCTATACTCTGTCAGACCTGTGTCTATATTATATCTGTATCATGTATTTTAAGCTTCAAATAAATAACCAAAAGACAGCTCTGTTCGATTCACCATTTATTTGTTTTGATCACTTTGACTTGTACTCTCCAGCTGTGTTGGGTCCTAGATTTCCATAACAGTACAGAGTAAAACCATTTACTTCGGAAAGGATTAATGAAAGGGTGTCAGTCACTTTTCACATGGAATTCACAAATTATGGTAAATATATGCATCTTACAATATGTTTTTTTTTCCATTCCTTTAGCTTTTACATTAACACACACACACACACACACACACACACACACACACACACACACACACACACACACACACACACACAGCGAGCAGCATAGGACAGACAGGGCCCCGAGTAGAGGGCTCCACCTGTGCTTATATGACTAGGGTTACAATACGTAACCCACCGTTTACCTGGCTGGTAGGGCACACTCAGACACGCTTACTTCATGAATAGTATGCCTGGAAAACAGTGAGGAGTGGTCTCCCTCCCTGCCTATGGCAAATCCCTCATGGCAGGACGAGGTGGCTGCTGCATAAACTTGAATTGTGGAATGAGCAAGCCCTCTGTCCACCAGTAACTGTAAGTAGGACAGAATAGAGCCCAACAAACAAGATAGGGGCTCTATTCTCCCCTCCTCACACCATCGCTGGAATCCCAGCCACTTTGGCCTGTAACAGGCTGTGGTGTGGTGGATCCCGCTCGAGCTGCCTGGATAGTCTGAAATCAGGAGCCAAGCCTGAAGAGGTTGGCCCAGAGTGGGTAACGCCCCTATTGCACCTTCCTCCAGAGACATCGCCCCCGGATTTGCTTCACCACCTCCGGGTGAAGCACCCACTCGCCTGGCAGGAGCCCACCTCTTGACATGAGACGGGCCCCCCCTGTTCTCCAGTCCCGGGATTTGGAGGGCCCTCAGAGATAACACAATCTCTGAAGCCCACAACCACAGGTTCCCAGCTGTGGTCAACAAGGCGGCGGAACAGACTCCGTCCTGCCTGTTGATGTATGCCGATTGTCGCTCATAACCAGCACACGTTTGCCCTGTATTAAGGGTTTGAAATGCTGGAGGACTAACCTCACTGCCCGCAGCTCTAGAAGGTTGCTGTGTCGTGTCTCTGTTAGCCAGCGACCCCCTATAGCTCTCCCTAGGCATTCCCCCCCCTAATCTGTCACGGATGCGTCCGTGAACACCGTGACGTCAGAGGTTACCCGCCCCAGTGGAGTTCCCCTCTGTAGGTGCTCTTGGGACCCCCCAGTAACGGAGGTTGTCCACTACTGAGGGAGGGATGGGCACCGTAATTTGTGCCTCTTGGGATCTAAACGAAGGCCGACAAACCACCTCTGCAGGTGGCGCATATGCAGCAAGGCCAGCGGTACCACACAGTTAGCAGCTGCCATGAGACCCAGAGTCTGCATAATTGTCAGCGCTGTCACCGGTACCCCCTGTCGTAGTCTGCAAACTGCATGAAGCAAGGATGCCGGTCGGCTCTCTGACAGGGTAGCGCGTAGTTTGCCTGCATCGAGCAACATCCCCAGATACTGCACCTGCTGGTGAGGTATGGGGGAGCTCTTCTTCCAATTGAGCGCAAAACCTAACTTGTTTAGGTGTAGGATCAATAGGGCTGTGTGAAACATTGCACATTCCCTGGACCTGTCCTTGACCATGAGGTTGTCTAGATAAAAGAACACCCTCATGCCAAGCTCGCGCATCGGCTGAAGCGTTGTGGCCACACATTTGCTGAACGTGCTTTGGGATAGGGAGTCGCCGAACGGTAGTGTGTTGTACTCGTAGGCTACACCCTGGAAAGCAAAACGCAAATACCTTTCTGTGCTTTGGAGCAATGCTAACATGAAAGTAAGCGTCCTTCAGGTCGATGGTTGTGAACCAATTGCCTGGCTGCACCAGTCCCATCAAGTGTTTTACAGTTAACATATGGAATTTTCTGTGGGCAATGTGGAGATTCAGGATGTGAAGATCCAGAATGGGCCTGAACTCTCCTGTCTTCTTGGGAACCAGGAAGTACAGGGAATAGTGCCCTTCCTCTCTGTCTTGAGAGCGCAGACACTGCCTGTTTTTGCAACAGGGCCTGAATCTTTCTGCCGAGAGGGAACCTATCTCCTCTCGGTATGATAGATTCACCTCTTTTATGCCTGTGAACGGAGGAGGGATGCTGCAAAACTGGAGTGAATAACCCAGTCTCAGCATCCTGTCCATCCACTCTGTTAATACACAGCTGTGCTTCCATTTTCCATAACATTGCGTTAGGGGATGTGCAATCAGCTGCGGTGCCCCAGCTATAAAGCTGTGGTACTCTCTGGTGACCCGTTCCGCTGCAAAAACACCCCGTAAAGGGAAGTTCTGCCCATGGAGGGTCGACACATAAAGGGACGATTCTCTAAAGAGGTCTTTGAAGCGAGCCCTCCGCCATGATGCATTCACCCAAACGGTGAATTTAATCAAGCGGAATTTTTACACTCGGCGTTGTGTGTGTCCTAACCCTGCTACGCCGGCCATAATGTCCCTGTACCATAGCGCGGTTTATCACTCTCACATGTGCAAGCCCACTAGCTGCTTCCTTTACTGGAGTTACAACTGGGGCAGCGAGTGGGGAATCTGTATGGTTAACATTATGTGGAAGTGTGGATTTGTGGAGAGAAATTACACTTAGACTGGGATACATGCAATCATTTTTATGTTTTAAAGATGATGATGTGTCACAACAGTAGCATCATACAGGGAGGAGGCGGGATTTGCCCACGCGTCTTGGGTGGAGAAAGTGACTCTCTCCGCCGGGACGCTTCCTCCCACCGCCAGTCAGATTCTGGTGGACGGTGTACCCCACCCTGAAGCCCTTTGCCGAGGCGGAGCCGGAGCGGGAGCCCGTCGGGGTCGGTCAGCCCGTCCCTGCGAGTGCCGGTATTGAGCCGGTTCTCCGGGACGAACCGCGGAGGCAGAGGGAGCAACGGGAGCCCCGGGAGCCCCGGGGGCTCTATACCGGCGCCTCTCTCTCCTTCTGACCACCGCCGAGCGCTCTCCCCCCCGAGGAAGAGCCTGAGGACGAGCCAGTGGCAGCAATGCGGCTGAGCTGTGCCCTCTCTTCCTCCAAGTGACTGAAGCGATGGGTGACCGAGGTGATCGACCTGAAGAGCCCTTCTGTGAATACGGGGGCCCCAAGGAGATCATCCCGGTCTTTCTTGGACAGTGCTGTCAGACCCAGCCACACGTGACGCCACACCACTGTGGCCAGGGACATCACACGTCAAGCTGCGGTAGCCATACCGTCTGTTCCATCTACCGTCTGGCCCGAGCAGCAGTCAAAATAATCGCTCCCGTCCGGAGGCGGGTAGGCGGGTAGGCGGGTAGGCGGGGATGTCCTGCTAAGGGGTGATCAGTGAGACACCCAACACGCCAAGATTATTGGCCGCTGCTGCCATCTGCGTCCCATGCCTGAACATCTTATCCAGATATCCCAGCATTTCACAAATTTACACGCTCCGCCGCCATAGTTATCACCGCCGGGAAGTCCTGCCGCACAGATCTGTGCTGTGGACCCTCCTGGAGGCCGGCCACGGAAGCATCAGACAATGAGGTGGCGTCGTCATATTCCTCCTCGACGAACTAGGCTGCCCGGCCCGCTGGCATGGCAAACACGAAGGGCACATCGACATCCTGCTCCTGAATCTCCACCACCTCGAGGTCCCGGTCCTCCGCCTCTACCGGCAAGACATACTGCGCCACATAGTATGGTTGAGAGGTAATACCCATATAGTCCAATAGAGGGCGGAGCCTGTGTGAGATATAACTTGGAGTTTCAGGCTCTGCACTTTACCTCCTCACCTCATACCTACGGGATAACTTGGAGAAGGTCTGAGTCTGACCCTTGTCAATTAACTACAGGGGTCCCTCAGGGCTCTATCCTTGGTCCCCTCCTCTTCTCTCTGTGCACACACTCACACGGATCAGTCATTAGACCGCATGGTTTTTCATACCACTGCTACACGGACGACACCCAATTAATTATGTCTTTCACCCGTTCAGAAACCCAGGTCGTCACACGCATCTCTGCTTGTCTAGCAGACATCTCTCAGTGGATGTCTGCTCACCACCTCAAGCTCAAACTTGACAAGACTGAACTGCTTTTTCTTCCTGGAAAAGAGTGTCCCACTCTTGACCTAACAATCAACATCGGCCCCTCTGTTGTTTCCCCGACTCAGACTGCAAGGAATCTGAGTGTGACCCTAAATAACAACCCGTCCTTCACTGCAAACATCGCTGCTACAACCCGTTACTGCAGATACACTCTTTACAACATCAGGAGGATACATCCCCTCCTCTCCCAGAAAGCGACGCAACTTCTGGTCCGGGCTCTCGCTCTTACGCCTTGACTACTGCTACTCCCTCCTGGCTGGTCTAACTGCATGTGCCATCCGACCTCTGCAGCTCATCCAGAATGCAGCGGCTCATCTGGTCTTCAACCTTCCTACATTTTCCCACATCTGTATTGTTTCATCGTTTTTTCCTTCTAATTTATTATTATTTTCTAAACCACACTGTTATTTACTCAACAATAACACATAATTATCCTTGTGTTTATTTATTTGATTGATTAAGAAACACAAGTTGGAGTCTGTCAGGACCGAGGGTCGGAGCACCTCATAGTAGTTGCTTTAGAGAATTTTACACCCGGAAGTAAGTATTCTTTCCGCTTCGCTTGACAAACCCTGTGATAGTCCTCAAGCTCTGTGATTGGATGTTTGAGTGTGCGCCGAGGGTTACGCCGAGCGTCGAACAACACTTCGAAATGGGATGGAACCACGGCAGACTGTCAAAAACTGGATTTCAACGGGTCCACCCCTCCCCCACCCCGTCCCCAGAACTACACATGCTGGTGCGTTTTGCAACATGTTCTACACCACGTCTCTACTGGGAATTGTAGTTTTAAAAGACGCTTTCGTATTTCCCATAATAAGAAGTTGCCAGTATTAAACTGTGTACACCCCTGGAGGTTTAGGGGATAGAAAACACTCAAATTTAAAACATATAATTAATAAATGGGTGAAAATTGCTTGTGCCCATAATGGGCAGCATTATTATATACCCACATGACAGCTAAGGTCAGAAGAGCTTTATTTAACAGCTGGTCTTATATCTGTGGCCCTTCCTATTGTTAATTGATAAGCCTGAAACATGCACGTGTCAAGGTTCAGAGGCAAATATGGCAGTAGACATCAGTCATCTTACATTACATTGCATTTATCTGACGCTTTTATCCAAAGCGACTTACAATAAGTGCGTTCGACCAAGAAGATACAAACTTGAAGAAAACAGAATAATATAAGTACATCAGATTTCATAGAGCCAAAACATTTCAAGTGCTACTCAACTGGCTTTAGATAAGCCAGTCCTTTATTAGTAAATAAGTGCTTTGTTAGTAATTATATCGCTCGAAGTGGAGTCGAAAGAGATAAGATATACTTTATTGATCCTATGTTTGAAACATTTGCGTTACATCAGCATGTGTAACAGTTGTAAATATGCAGTGGTGTTTATTTGTAAATCATTTAGTATAATCACACACATTTTTTTATATTTAATAATTCTGTGTTCTTTATTTATTGATTGTTCAATACCTGACAAGGTCGGAGATGAAACACCTGGGTCACAGGTTCCTCAACAGTGACATCTATCAATATGTGTGTATTAGGGGTCGACCGATATTCCGCATTTGACCGATTATCGGTATCGGCCTTTTTTTTATCAAATTGCTGATAAAACGTTGGCTCTGGCTGCAGTCACCACTCTGTACACGAGCAATGTCCCGCACACAGCGCTATCTGATAGGCTATTACTGAATATTTTCCTGGCAGAGAGGCGGGACCTTCTCAGATTACAGGCAGGTGCGAAAGAACACAGACACAGATTGAAGCAAGCAGCCGAAATTCAATAAACATCCCAATCCCCTATGCTGAAGTTGCAAAAACACAACGATTTTATGATCCAATTCTATCAGTTTCCCAGTTACACAGGGACGCGGGAAGTCAGTCAGAGTTGGGGGTGCATGCAGCGTCTCGCAGCGGAGTAACTGTAGTGCAGAGGGGGGGCTGCGAGTGGAGTCTCGCAGTTTTTCAGGTTGATATGTGAAGCTCATTAGCTAGCCAACATGTATCTAGCAAATGTTTAGCTAAATATTAGAAGTGAGGCTACTAGACTAACGTTAGGTCTACTGTAATAGCCTCACTTTTTATAGTTTGCAAAACATTAGCTAGCACTAGTGTTTTGCAGTTGCTAGCAGTTTATTGGGATTTTATGCTAGATTAGGGTGACCAGACATCCCCGTTTGTATTGGCCTGACCCCGGTTGAAACTGTCCCCGTTTTTTTAATATACGTTAAAAACACATAGCAAGGTGAGATAAAACGTTTCATGTCAGGAAACACTGGGTAAACAGACTGTGGTCAAGCCAGCTCCCACTTCGGAAAACACAGTCAAGCCAGCCCACACATTGTATTGCGGTGCACGAATATCCTATGCATTACGGTAGAGGCCTGTAAAAACTGCCTTCAAAATAAAAGCATTTACTCTGTCAATAACAGATATACCTAAAAAACACACCAAACATATTAATATATACTGGAGCTTAACTTAAGAAATATGTACTATATAATGTGATCAATAATAATTTAAAACAAACTACGTATAACTACCACATTATAACTGAGTGAATGTAAAATGTAAGTATACAGTGATGAAGACATATCCACTGGGTGACTTTAAAATGTATGCTGTTTAAAATTTCAAATTAGATCTATTGTCCATCTATATTTTGATTATTATTTAATGGAAAATGTCCATAATGAAAGAGTCATTCGAAGTCAATCAAATACTTATTTCACTTCAGGGTGATAGCAGCAGGAGACCCCATCTAGTCAATCAGAGAAAATCTGGACAATCTGATATAGAATTTAAAATTAAAATACTTTTGAAAGCTCATATATGGGCTATCGTCCTTCTGTTTTTACACAAGAATAAATAAAAAACTGTCAAATTATCAAAGACTTATTTCACTCCAGGATGATAGCAGGACACCCCATCTAGTCACTCAGAGAGAATCAGGACAATCTAATGTAGAGTTTCAAAATAAAAGACCTTTGAAGTCTCATATATGAGCTATCATTCCTCTGTTTTTATACAAGAATAAATAAAAAACTGTCAAATTATCAAAGACTTATTTCTCTTCAGGGTGATAGCAGGACACCCCATCTAATCACTCAGAAAGAATCTGGACAATCTGATGTACAATTTCAAAATAAAAGACCTGAAGTCTCATATATGAGCTATCGTCCTTCTGTTTGTATCCAACAGTTCAAATGTTCGAATTACCTTGAACCAGAATTGTCCCCCTTTTTTCTTTAACGGTGAAGAAAATTGCATATGTTAATGATATATTGACCGCAAAACTCAAAATGTCCCCGGTTTTAATTGAAAAAATCTGGTCACCTTACGCTAGATAGACAGGCATTGTTTTGATATAATAAATTAAGCATTATTGTTAGTTAAGCATGTCAGCCTGCACCCCACTTCTTGTCTCTCTCTAACTCATTGCAGGTGGCTGCACTAAAAAAAAGGGCTGAGAGGAAACCAGTTGTAAGATGTTTAAAAGTTCATTAAACATAATATATGCTTAAATGCATTTCAAAGAAGTTGTGTTGAGTTGTGTTGGAGTTTGTGTTATTCTACATTTTGACACCAAGATTTTCTGATTTTACTGCAAATGTAAAGGTTCCAAATATTGGTTATCGGTCTCCTTGATTACTAATAATCGGTATCGGTGTCGGCCTTGAAAAAGCCATATCGGTCGATCCCTAGTGTGTATACCTCCACCATTAAACTGTCATATTCTGCACATTTATTATACTATCTACATACATCTTATAAGAGTATAATATGTATAATATCAGTTAAAATAAGTGCTTAAACATACAGTAGTTTACATTGCAGGAAAGCAATATATTAGTAGCCTACTTTGTCCGTCTTAATATGTATACCCCCAAAGCTTTTTTCTTAATCAAAATAAGACCTTAACCCAAAGTATTCTTTAATGTTTAAATAAAGCCTTATTAGTTTGTCTGTCTGTGTCTCCTATTAATATCTAATAATACAAATAATACATTTCAATAACGTGCTTTAACCACCAGGTGTCCCTTTCTATCAGCTGTGCACCATTATGGTGTACAATACATATACCAATATACCGATTGGATCAAATATAAAAGTCAGCCGAATTAGTATTGATACTGCAAGGAGACGTATTGTGTTAAGAGAAATTGAAGATTGTGTTTAATTGCTGATATATTTATGATCCACGTCACATATTCAGTTTCGGCGGCAGTTATTCCTGTTTGTCTGGAAGTCCTCTCATCAGGGCTCTATAAATAGCGAACTACGTCAGATATGTAATATTGAATGCAGCCGAACCGTGTATTACAATGCCGTTATGTGATGACCTTCAAAGAGAAAAGCAAGCACACTCGGAATAAAGTATTATTTTATGTTTACATTTTTTTTCCGGATTTCACATCAACAGGAAGTCCGGTTAACTATAATATCTGTGCGCAACAATACCCCAACCCATAGATCCGCAGGTGAATAATAATCACCACATTACACACATCCCTTCGGTTCGGGCACCTAGTTAGGATGCCACCTGGGCGCCTCCCTAGGGAGGTGTTCCAGGCACGTCCAGCTGGGAAGAGAACAAGGGGTAGACCTAGGACCAGGTGGAGGGGTTATATCTCTTCGCTGGCCTGGGAGCGCCTTGGGATCCCCAGTGAGAGCTGGTTGATGTGGCCAGGGAAATGGAAGTGTGGGGCTCTCTGCTGGAACTGCTACCCCCGCGACCCGACCACGGATAAGCGGGAGAAGATGGATGGATGGATGGATGGATGGATAAAGTATTTCATGAGGCCTTCTAAAATGTTTTAAAATATAATTAGGGTTGTAGTTGAAGAGTTTGTAAAGTATTGCGTTGTGCAATCGCACAACGGCACGTCCATTAATTCCCCAACACAAACATGGATTAACATCGATTTAATACATTAATGTAGCCTTTGTTTCTGCTTAAAGAGGTGCCAACCAGCTGGGGTAACAAGAACATTGGCGAAATCGAGTGTGACTATTAAAAAATAAATAATTATTATATTAATAATGACAATAACAACAGACCGTCGGGGTAGCATTTGCCGGGGAGCGTTCTCATGGCGTCTATTATCAACGCTATGGGAGGTCTATGAAGGTCTATGGGATGCCCTGCCCGTTGAAAACTGACTTCCAAGGGGTACCCTGTACGTAATAGAGTGATGGGGAGGGGCCCTGACCGTCCGTCAATATGTGACGGGTTGGGAGTGAGAACGTGTTGTCCACCCGCACTGCGAGGGGGACCCAAGTTCCCATCAACAAAAAAACATTGATTTGCTATCCTGGCTCCAAAATGGTGGAATGAGCTCCCCATTGACATCAGAACAGCAGAAAGCTCACACACCTTCCGGCGCAAACTGAAAACTCATCTCTTTCGACTCCACTTTGAGCAATAGAACTATTAACAAAGCACTTATATGATTCTGTTTTCTTCAAGTTTGTATCTTCTTGGTTGAATGCACTTATTGTAAATCGCTTTGGATTAAAGCGTCAGGTAAATGTAATGTAATGATTAATGAAAGGGTGTCAGTGGCCTCGTCGTGGTGAGATAAGGAATTCCTAACTTTTCACATGGAATTCTCAAATTATGGTAAATTTGTGCATCTTACAATATGTTTTGTATCCATTCCTTTAGCTTTACTTTAACACACACACACACACACACACACACACACACACACACCTTTCTACCTGACTAATGAAGCCCATTAGACTGGATTTTTGTCAGGAACTTTACCCAACAAACATCAGCACATAGTTATTGCTCTCATTAGGAAATCACACATTCTTGTGTTCATGTCAGATGATCTCAAACTCTCATCTCAGAGGGATCCTCCCAATCAGAGGTGTAAAGGACATCCTCCATGCTCCAAAGCAAACATATGATGTAAGATCCAAACATCAACACATGATGTAATCTCTGTGAGGAGATGAAAATAGTGAACCTAGAAGTTGCATCTTCCACTGAAAAGACAAACTTATGAATTATACTTTCTATGCAGATGCAATTCATTAAAAAAGTGCATTAGCCCGAAGCAAATATCTAGATAACACTCCCTCTGTGTTTGTTAAAATCTGAGCTTGTGATTTGGTTTGTACCTGCGCCGGCCACTCGTGCTTGTTGGTGTGAGTCCCTTGTTGGTGTCTCAATTAAAATACTTCCCTTTGAACGCTGTCTGGTTGAATAATGTAAACACTTGCGCATTGCATGAATTTCAACCAGGTAATGTTGTCTCAAATCGCACATGGATGCTGAGAGAGAGAGAGAGAGCGAGAGAGAGAGAGAGAGAGAGAGAGAGAGAGAGAGAGAGAGAGAGAGAGAGAGAGAGAGAGAGAGAGAGAGAGAGAGAGAGAGAGAGAGAGAGAGAGAGAGAGAGAGAGAGAGAGAGAGAGTTGCGGTCTGCAGTGCTCGGCCTCCGCCTCCTGTCCTCACAACTTTTATTAATCCCGGTACCGGACAATTGTTATTTGTTCTTACTCGTAACCAGTGGCGGCTGGTGCATTTTTTTCCAGGGGGGGCTCTACCAAAATGTAAGCGAACTTATACACACATTCAAAACATATGTCATTTTACAACGCAGGGCTAGCTCAAAGGCACACAGCACTTGATACAGTGTATTATTTTAGTACCTGTTTTCGTCAACCTCATTATTATGCTTACTGATCCCATCCTGTAGCCCTCATTGGACAGCTGTGTTTACTCTTCTCTTTTATCAATATGTTATCGTAGATTATACATTTAACTGACACCAATTATATAATATGTACCTTGTTCATTAAAAAAAATGTTTAAACAATTAATACAATACAAATATTTTAGAATGTGTGAAGAACGAAACACAGGGGTAATACCAAGCCTCTGAATTAGCACTAAGCGGAAAAATGCTAACGCACTTAGCACCGAACTCACGGTAGAGATATGTTATACTTCATGCAATCTGCACAAACTAGGTATCATATGAAAGCTGAGATTCCACAGATTCCATGGGTATAAGTTGAATCACTGCGCGACCAAAACTCACGGCAGCGAAGCCAGGAAAGACTATACACATCTTCACTTTACGCGGCCAAAATGGCAAATACCTCGTACCTTTGCTGTTTTCTGATCAAAAATGTTGTTCCAGGGCATCAAAACGCAGATAAATGCTGCTGAAGGTTAATCCAATGTCTCTGTGTCACTTTGAAATGATTACTGATAATCCATCATCATATTTATGTCAATAAACAGAGTTTTCATATAGAGTGTAAGAGAGCTTCCGGTGTTGGGCTTGCTGGCTGCGCATCACTCTCATTCACCAATGGTAATATTTAGATGGATGTAGGAACCTCTCCTCAATTCGATTGGCTCCAACGGTTAAAAAGAGGTGTCATTTCATCAAAATCGACAGATGGGTTCCAGAGAAATAGCAAATACACCCAAATGACTCCAGAGGTGGGTTTATTTTTCTAAACCTCTCTAAAATGGTCAAATGTCACTTGTTTTGATCCAATCTTGATACAGGGTACTTATCATATGTTACAGTTTGGATTACTAAAGCTTTCAGTCTACTATCCCATCATCCAAGGGTGGTTTTCACGATAAGTAATATATTTTTTTTGGACGAAAACAAAATTGTTCTACTATGTTTAATCTGAATTCACTTTAAATAAAAACATTTATATTGATTTTGACTCATCTACATCCTGGGTAAATTATTTTATGTTTTTTGTGAGTCACTTTGGATAAAAGCCTCTGTCAAATAACATAACCATAACATACAGTTTCATTAAACAAATAAACAAAATGGTTAACAGTTGGTTTTGCAGCGGGTCATCATAGGCTAACAGATTACATTTAGCACGTGTTGCTTGTATGGCTGTTCAATACAACAGAATAGTTGTTAACTTTAAAAAAAACATGATTCACATTACTCACACTCTTACTGTAATTAGTGATTAACTATGACACCTAGTTGGGCTTGCCAACATCACGCTAGTTTCATTAAACAAATGATCAAATATGCTAACGAAGCTAATGCTTTTGGTAATGCTTTTGCCGAAAGCTATAGCTAACGAATAGTTGTTTTTAGAGACTTTAATACGGTTAGAAGCTATCATAAGCAAACAGATGTTTGTTTGTATTGCCTTAACACTATCATAGTTAATGTTAGCTAATCACACTTCATTTCAAGACACCGGAATTGTTATTAATGTTAAACAAATAAAACTGTAAAAGCACTTCACATTACTCACATTCTCTGCGTTGACGTTCACATTCATGTGAACGTGCTCCGTCACGTGCCGCCGTGACGCGGGACCTGTGTGTGCGGTTCTACAAGTGCGGTCCTGTAACTGTTGTCTCCGACGCTGCAGCTTCATGCTACTCACTGTGACGTGTGAAAACCCAGAGGCCACTCCCTCTGCCAGCTTTTCACGAAACAAAGCTTCCCAAACCTTTCAGCGACTCATGCCGGATATGTACAGCGTAGGGCACTGAAGAACGATGCTGTTCCTACTTTGTTTGGACCAGCGGGAGATTCGGGTACACAACCTGTAAGTATTCATTGTTGTTTGTGTATTTATGATGTTTAAAACAAACAAGGTATCTACCACGACTGTTTAAATGGGTAAACGTTTTTCGAGCTGCTAAGTTGTGATGGCGAAGAAATGCTCTCCGCAGACCCATGCTCACAGCGTTATAAACCTTACTCAATATCAAGCCACACTTATTGTTTTTACTTCGGTTGTGAGTGTTTGTGTGCTCAGGATGAGTTTAGCTTGTTCTCGCTGTATCGCCGACCCGGAAGCCCTGTCGCAGCAACGAGCCTCGCAACGTCCCGACCAATCGGAGCACACTGGGCTCACAGGAAGCAGGAGCTCCAACAAGCCGTTTAGGACAGAGAGTGAATACACACACTTTACAGAGATGCTGTTTAAGAAACCAATGTGAGTTTGGAAAATTGCACAGTATAAATCTATTCTAGTAGACCTCAACAATGGAATTATGATCATTAGAGTTGTTCATGACATGGGCCCTTTCACGATAGCTATTATCATCATGATGAAATCATGGTTAAAAACTACACACTTGACACAAACAATGAAGCTAACAAAATAAGCTAAATAAACATTTTGTAGCCAGAAATAAATATTAAAGTAACTGGAAATCATTCGATAGTCTTGTCTCAGGCCCAGCTTGTTTCACTAAGTGATGTCAATTAAAATGTAAAGGTTCAAACTCCATGTCGCTTTTATTATTACACTCATACTTATCTGCTGCAAAACATTACATGTTCTCCATCACACTATATAAATTCACCAGTTATTTCCAAATACAATCCTTTGGTTCATACTCATTGCTTTTTTAATTAGTTAATATTGTATTTGATTATTTATTATTCATTTTTATTATTTACATTTGTTTATAAAATGTCAGTTCCAAACTAACTGCATTCAAATGATGCTATTCAGCTGTATTATGCAATTATTCAAATCTATTTTTAAGTTTTATTTTGATGGAGGTCATGAACCTTTCTTGGCCTGGTTTGGTCTTCTCATCTTTCAATTGTGGTGGAAAAGGGATAAAATCTCCTATAATGGTAAAAAAAAATATTCCTTGAACCTCTCTCAGAACAGGCACAAGCACAATGCTCTGCCAGAAGGGAATGCAAGTCTGTAAAGACGTCATCATGGTTCCACAGAATACCAAGTGGCTTTTCAACATACAAAACATCGGGCCAGAGGCCATGAAGATGAAATACGAGTGTGGGTTCACGGTGGAAGAAGGCGTGTTGGATAAAACCAAGTCAGGAAAAGTAACCATACTCCTTTCAGGTATATAAATACATGGCAATGAGGAAATATTACACAATACAAAGTTTTTATAGCTCAGGGATCTTTCTACTTGTAATATGAGTTACTCTACATATTATTTAACATGACAGCTGGGGAGAATAGGCAGAAACACAAGAGTAGCAGGTGAAAATAATCAGACCATCAGACAGGCGGGGAAACACAGAGACAGAGACAGGGCAATAAAGGATTTACTAGGATCCACATTATCAACACTAATGCCTCTCAAATATTGGCAAAATAAGGAATGGTCTATAAAACTATAAGTTTCAGTGCAGCGACACAGATCCTGAGAACACCACATACGTATACGAGGAAAGCTCCTCGGCCGTGTTCACCTGTGGACATCTACTGTGGGTAGCCATCGTTCTTCATCTTCGGCCTCATCATGTAATGAGGGTGTTTTTCTTGCCGCTGTTATCATAATTGCAAATATTTCTGTTGTAAATTAGTCCTGCAACAACAGCAGATGAACAGCAGGGTGAGACAGAGACGGTCTATGCTTGTATTATGTATGCAATGTTGCACCATGATGTTATAGATTTGATTGGATATATATATATATATATATATATATATATATATATATATATATCAATCAATCAATCAATCAATGTTTATTTATATAGCCCAATATCACAAATGTTACATTTGTCTCAGTGGTCTTCACAGTGTGTACAGAATATCAGTATCACAATACGACACCCTCTGTCCTTAGACCCTCACATCGTACAAGGAAAAACTTCCAAAGAAAACCCAGTTTAAAGGGAAAAATGGGAGAAACCTCAGGGAGAGCAACAGAGGAGGGATCCCTCTCCCAGGACGGACAGACGTGCAATAGATGCCGTGTGTAAATTGAAAAGATAATACATTTGCAACATAGGTAGTCCAAATGTTTGGAAATGCATGTGTGTATAATAGGAAGATGAATCCACGAGGATATCCATCCAGGACCGATGATCCAGGACCACAGCCACGACTCAAGATCCAGCGCTCGCGATCCAGGACACAAGACCGCAGGATCATCCATGACTCCGGATCCCAGCATATATAGACCCCAAAAAGAAAGACATTTGGGGAAGCTGGGTTAATCGGAACATGAGAGTACACGGGTATAGACAGAGAGAAGGAAGAAGTAAGATGTCCCCCGACAAACTAAGCCTATATCAGCAAAACTAGGGGCTGAATCTAATCAGCCCTAACTATAAGCTTTATCAAAAAGGAAGGTCTTAAGCGCACTCTTAAAAACGGATAGGGTGTCTGCCGCCCGAACACAAACTGGAAGCTGATTCCACAAATGTGGAGCTTGATAAGAAAAGGCTCTGGCTCCCATTGTACTTTTAGAGACTCTAGGAACAACCAACAACCCTGCATTCTTGGAACGCAATGCCCTAGTAGGACAGTAGGGTATAATGAGTTCTTTAAGGTAAGATGGCGCCTGCCCATTAAGGGCTTTGTAGGCGAGAAGAAGAATTTTAAATTCTATCCTGTGTTCTATAGGGAGCCAGTGTAAGGCAGCCAGAACAGGAGTAATGTGGTCCCTTTTCCTAACTCTGGTTAGTACACGAGCCGCAGCATTTTGAATTAGCTGAAGCGACTTGATTGACTTCTTGGTACTCCCTGATAGTAAAGAGTTACAATAATCCAGCCTCGAAGTAACAAATGCATGGACTAGTTTCTCTGCATCGCTTTGAGGCAAGATATGCCTGATTTTTGCAATGTTACGTAGATGGAAGTAGGCGGTCCTTGAAATTGATTTTATGTGGGCGTTAAAGGATAAATCCTGATCAAATATAACACCAAGATTCCTTACAGTCTCACTGGAGGCCAAATTAATGCCATCCATAGTTAGTATATCTTTAGATAATTTGTTTCGTAGATTCTTCGGGCCAAGTACAATAACTTCAGTTTTGGTCGTGTTTAACATCAAAAAGTTTAAGGTCATCCACGTTTTTAAGTCCTTAAGGCAGTCTTGAATTTTATTTAGATGATTAATTTCATCAGGCTTAATTGATAAATATAGTTGAGTATCATCCGCATAACAATGAAAGTTTACAGAATGATTCCTTATAATATTGCCTAACGGAAGCATATATAATGTGAACAAAATAGGTCCGAGCACTGAGCCCTGTGGCACTCCATGGCTAACTTTGGTTTGCGTGGAAGATTCATCGTTGACACGTACAAACTGAGAGCGTTCAGATAGATAGGACCTAAACCAGCCTAAAGCAGTTCCCTGTATGCCAACCAAGTGCTCTAGTCTTTGCAATAGGATATCATGGTCGATAGTATCAAATGCAGCACTGAGATCGAGCAAAACAAGAATAGAGACAAGTCCCTTGTCTGAGGCTATTAGAATATCATTTGTGACTTTAACCAGAGCTGTCTCTGTGCTATGATGTGTTCTAAAGCCAGACTGAAAATCTTCAAATAAATCATTGTTTTTTAAGTAATTACACAACTGTTTTGCGACCGCTTTCTCAAGAATTTTTGAGAGGAACGGAAGATTAGAAATAGGTCGATAGTTGGCTAAAACCTCTGGATCGAGGTTGTGCTTTTTAAGAAGCGGTTTTATCACTGCTACTTTGAATGATTGTGGAACATAGCCTGATAATAAAGACATATTCATAATATTTAATAAAGAAGTGCTAATTAATGGAAAAACTTCCTTCAACAGCTTAGTTGGAATTGGGTCTAACATGCACGTTGATGGTTTAGAAGAGAGAATCATTGAATGTAATTGTTCAAGGTTAATGGCTGAAAAGCATTCTAGTTTACTATCTAGTGTAATATTAGAACTTACGATTCCGGGAGCTGTTGATAACACTGTACTGGTCGAAGGCAAGAGGTCATTAATTTTGTTTCTAAGAGTAACAATTTTATCGTTAAAAAAGCACATAAAATCATTACTACTGAGTGCTGTTGGAATAGAAGGCTCAATGGAGCTGTGGCTCTCTGTCAGCCTGGCTACAGTGCTGAAAAGAAATCTTGCATTATTCTTATTCTCATCTATTAATGAAGAGTAGTATGCTGCTCTCGCTTTACGCAGTGCTTTCTTATATTCATTGAGAGTAATATGCCAAATTAAACGAGATTCTTCAAGTTTAGTGGAACGCCATATCCTTTCAAGTTGTCTAGACTTTTGCTTTATTTTGCGGGTTTCGGCATTATGCCATGGAGCTAATCTATGTTGCTTTATTTTCTTCTTTTTCAAAGGAGCAACAGAGTCTAATTTTATTCGCAGCGCATCTATAGCACTATCAACAACATGATCAATTTGGGGTGGTGTACATTTTGTATAAGTTTCCTCCCTTACATGCAGACATGCTATCGAGTTAATTATTGGTGGAATCTCTTCCTTAAATGTGGCTATAGCACTAACGGATAGGTTTCTGCTGCAAGAGCTTTTGACTAATGCTTTGTAGTCTAGTAACAGTACTTCAAAAGTTACTAAGAAATGGTCGGATAAAGCAGGATTATGCGGTTCGACTAATAGTTGCTCAATTTCAATACCATAAGTCAGAACAAGGTCGAGAGTGTGATTACAACAGTGGGTTGGTTTATTTACACTCTGACAGAAACCAACAGAATCTAATATAGAGTTACATGCAACAGTAAGGCTATTTTTATCATCGTCAACATGAATATTAAAGTCACCTACGATAATTACTTTGTCTGTTTTAAGAACCAAAGTTGATAAAAACTCAGAGAATTCTGATAAGAATTCTGAATAAGGACCTGGTGCACGATACACTGTAACAAATAAGATTGGCTGCAAAGTTTTCCAGGTTGGATGCGTAAGACTAAAAACGAGGCTTTCAAAAGAGGTATAATTACATTTTGGTTTAGTATTGATAAGTAAACTTGAGTCAAAGATTGCTGCAACTCCACCTCCTCGGCCCGTGCCTCGAGCAATATGAGTGTTGACATGGCTGGGTGGAGTGGCCTCATTTATGCTGACATATTCTTCATGTCTCAACCAAGTTTCAGTGAGACAGCATATATCAATATTATAATCTGATATTAAATCATTTACCAATATTGCTTTAGATGCTAGAGATCTTATGTTTAAGAGACCACATTTAATCTTCCTGTTTTGTTGCACTGTAGTAGTTGTTACATTTACTTTTATTAGGTTATTATGTATGACACCTCTATTAGGTTTTACCTTAAATTGTCCTTGGGCAGACACACACACCGCTAATATTGGGTATTTTATTGGGTTCGGGATTCCTATGGGTGACTGCCTAGGAGAGAGCGCAGAGAAGCGTGTAAGACTGCGACTCTGCCTCCTGGTCTCAACTCCAGTTTGTCATGGATTACGTCCACAAAGCCCTGAAATGTTTGCCGAAATGAGATCTGCACCTTTCAAAGTAGGGTGAATGCCGTCTCTCTTAATCAGACCAGGTATTCCCCAGAAGGCTGTCCAATTATTTACGAAGCCCACATTGTTTGCTGGGCGCCACCAAGACAACCAGCGCTGAAATGATGACATGCGGCTATACATGTCATCATTGATCAGATTGGGGAGGGGACCAGAGAAGATTACGGTGTCCGACATTGTTTTAGCATAACTACACACCGACTCCACATTAAGTTTGGTGCATTCTGATTGGCGTAAACGAACATCATTACCACCGACGTGAATAACAATCCTACCGTATTTGTGTTTATTTTTAGCCAGCAGTTTAAGATGCGCCTCAACGTCGCCCGCTCTGGCCCCCGGAATGCATGTGACTGTGGAGGCTTCGGTCTCTAAGTTCACGTGTCTCATAATAGAGCTACCAATAACCAGAGTTGGCTTCTCAGCGGGTGTCTCGCTGAGTGGGGAATATCTGTTAGATACGTGAACGGGTTGGTGGGGACCTGCGGGTTTCGCGTTATGCCCCTTCTGAACAGTCACCCAGCCTCCCTGCTGCTCGGGAGTTGCCGGGGGACGGCTAAGAGGAGCTACCTTTGGCCGGTCCGCACTGGCTAACATGGGCTTTACTTTAGCTGAGTTACTTTCTAAGATGCGGAGCCGGGCTTCTATGGCTATGATTCCCGCCTCCAACCTAACAACTATACTACATTTAACACATGTATCCTTACCAGTAAGGGAGGCCGGGAAGTAACCAAACATGAGACAGGAAGAGCAGGAAATAGCACCAGAGGGTGGAGAAAGAGCCATGGCTAGCTATCAAGCTAAAGTAGCTACCGTTAGCAAACCCGAAAAGAGTGTAGGCAACTGTGGAGTTACAGTCGCTAAGAGAAGGAGAGTTGTGAGTGCTTAAGCTGTAGTAACGTGTGATTACAACGTCAGGCAGTTGCCGTGATCAAGAGTTTTAAAACGATCGATTACGTTTAAGTTAATAAGCTATCAGCAACAGAACAGACACACGGGTTACCCGGAGATGACAACAACAACCGGAAGTTGCAACGTGCTCACCGCAATAGGTTCCTCCTTCAGTCCTCCTTTGTCAACGACGAACGGTGAATTCCGTCACCAACAAACAATGACCCCACTATATATTGTAATTATGTATTATGATTTTAAAACTTTTTTCTATCAATGCAACATTTTCTTACAAACTAAAAGCCAACAATATTTTATATTTAGACATGATATAAGAGTAAGTGTATTGATACAGAACTATGCTACACAGAAAATACATGCATTTACAGTATATTTCTAGTCCCGATTTCGAAAAAAGTGAAGATTTATAACAATGAAATCTAAAATTAAGGTTGATAGAGGTCCTGTTATGTATTCTAAAAGGTATAATGGGCCTACTGCAAATCCTCTAACACAATTATTCTTGTAGAAATCTGGTAATGAGTTTTCCCCTCACTGTCTGCAGCAGGAATGAGTCCCATTGAACTGAAGCACAGATCACTCTTCTGACGCTCACAGTGAATATGAGAGACAAGCAGGCTGACAAAAGGAACAAGCAGCCGGTGTCTGACGGTCTGTGAACTGCAGGCATTGCAAACATGTCAGTGAGCGTGTGGGAATGCCTGAAAAGAAACAAAAGCATCTCAAGGCATTTGTTTGAACGTTCCAGCTGTCAAACTTCAATATACTGATGTAAATATAGCCGGTTCACGAGCCACTGTTCCTTCAAACCAGTCTCACGGCATTTCGTGTTCACCATCGCGATTTGCCCCTTTTTTTCGTGTTGCACAGCACGATTTTAAAAGCAATGTATTTCTACTGGTAATGTGTTTCGTGCCTGCAGGCTGCAGCACGTCTTTTTCTCCGGTCGGGTCGTGGAAGACCGGAAGCTGTGTGGTTCATACAAACATGTTCTTACTCAATATCAAGCCAATCAATATTTTATTTTAAATCGTATAATTTTGGACCTTTGTTGCCGTCTGTGAGGAAAATAAATGGGGCTCAGAGCCTCAGGATACTGAAATCTGTATTTTTAAATCTTTTTTTCCTTCTAATTTGTTATTCTTTTCAAAATAACACACTGTTATTTACTCACCAATAACACACAATTATCCTTGCTTTTATTTATTGGTTTAATTCCATAATCTCGGGCTTTTTTGGCGTCCGTCAGGAACTGAATTTCAAAATAAATATAACCGGAAACAGACGTAGGCATTTCCTCAGCTATGGTTTTAAGCTCGCTGATTGGATGTGTTAGCCGCAATGCATGCTGGGATTTGGTGTTTATATTATATTAAATCCGGAAAACATTTTAAAAGTATAAAATAATACTTAATTCCGAGTGCTCTTGCTTTTCTCTTTGAAAGTCATCACATAACGGCATTGTAATACACGGTTCGGCTGCATTACATATTAAAGATCTGCCGTAGAACTTTCTTTATTTATAGCGCCCTGATGAGAAGACCTTTGGAAAAACTGGAAGAAATGGCGCCGAAACTGAATACTTGACGTGGATCATAAATATATCAACAATTAAACAACATCTTCAGTTTCTCTTCACACAATACGTCTCCTTGCAGTATCAACACTAATTTGGCTGACTTTTACATTTGATCTAATTCATAGATAGGTTATATTTACACCATAACGGTGCACAGCTAATAGAAAAGGACTGTAGTTTTTAAAGATATTACTGATTTTCTTTGAATGTAAGAATGTAAATACTGAGTCTGAAATAGTAGCCTATAGCAATATGCTGTAAAATGATGTGAAAGCATGCATACAACTATACATCTTCAGATGTTGTACATACACACTAATAATACAAAGTTATTATGGCTGTGTGCACCTCGTGTGTACCTCCTAGTGGTTAAAGTACGTTATTGAATTATTGTTTTTATGTGTTATATTTGATTACAAAAATATTAAGAGTACATACTTTCATAGGGGGAAAGTATAAATATAGAAATATAGAATATAAAAAATCAAGAAGATATTATAAGTGATCTCTACAATAAAACAGTTTAGTGCAGGATGTACACAGATATAGTTAATCTAGACAAAAAGAAGCCACTTTTAATTGGATTGGGTTTATTGAGCAGTCAATATCATGTAATGACTTGGTACAGCAAATGATGCTCCCTAGCTTGCTATCTAGCATCAATCCTGTGTAGGGCACAGCACCCATGTGCGATTTGAGACAACGCTACCTGGTTGAAATGCACGTAATGCGCAAGTGTTGACATTATTCAACCAGACAGCGTTCAAAGGGAAGTATTTGAATTGAGACACAGCGAGGGACTCACACCAACAAGCATGAGTGGCCGGCGCAGGTGCAAAACAAATCACAAAGAAGCTCAGATGTTAACAAACACAGAGGGGGTGTTATCTACATATTTGCTTCGGGCTAATGCACTTTTTTAATGAATTGCATCTGCATAGAAAGTATAATTCATAAGTTTGTCTTTTCAGTGGAAGATGCAACTTCCATCATGGGATGATAGGTTCACTATTTTCATCTCCTCACAGAGATTGCATCATGTGTTGATGTTTGGATCTTACATCATATGTTTGCTTTGGAGCATGGAGGATGTCCTTTACACCTCTGATTGGGAGGATCCCTCTGAGATGAGAGTTTGAGATCAACTGACATGAACACAAGAAGGTGTGAATCCTTAATGAGAGCAATAACTATGTGCTGATGTTTGTTGGGTAAAGTTCCTGACAAAAATCCAGTCTAATGGGCTTCATTAGGCAGGTAGAAAGGTGTGTGTGTGTGTGTGTGTGTGTGTGTGTATGTGTGTGTGTGTGTTAATGTAAAAGCTAAACGTGACGTGGATCATAAATATATCAGCAATTAAACACAATCTTCAATTTCTCTTAACACAATACGTCTCCTTGCAGTATCAATACTAATTCGGCTGACTTTTATATTTGATCCAATCGGTATATTGGTATATGTATTGTACACCATAACGGTGCACAGCTGATAGAAAGGGACACCTGGTGGTTAAAGCACGTTATTGAAATGTATTATTTGTATTATTAGATATTAATAGGAGACACAGACAGACAAACTAATAAGGCTTTATTTAAACATTAAAGAATACTTTGGGTTAAGGTCTTATTTTGATTAAGAAAAAAGCTTTGGGGGTATACATATTAAGACGGACAAAGTAGGCTACTAATATATTGCTTTCCTGCAATGTAAACTACTGTATGTTTTAGCACTTATTTTAACTGATATTATACATATTATACTCTTATAAGATGTATGTAGATAGTATAAGAAATGTGCAGAATATGACAGTTTAATGGTGGAGGTATACACACTAGGGATCGACCGATAAGGCTTTTTCAAGGCCGACACCGATACCGATTATTAGTAATCAAGGAGACCGATAATCGATATTTGGAACCGATATACATTTGCAGTAAAATCAGAACATCTTGGTGTCAAAATGTAGAATAACACAAACTCCAACACAACTCAACACAACTTCTTTGAAATGCATTTAAGCATATATTATGTTTAATGAACTTTTAAACATCTTACAACTGGTTTCCTCTCTGCCCTTTTTTTTAGTGCAGCCATCTGCAATGAGTTAGAGAGAGACAAGAAGTGGAGTGCAGGCTGACATGCTTAACTAACAATAATGCTTAATTTATTATATCAAAACAATGCCTGTCTATCTAGCGTAAGGTGACCAGATTTTTTAAATTAAAACCGGGGACATTTTGAGTTTTCCGGTCAATATATCATTAACATATGCAATTTTCTTCACCGTTAAAGAAAAAAGGGGGACAATTCTGGTTCAAGGTAATTCGAACATTTGAACTGTTGGATACAAACAGAAGAACGATAGCTCATATATGAGACTTCAGGTCTTTTATTTTGAAACTGTACATCAGATTGTCCAGGTTCTTTCTGAGTGATTAGATGGGGTGTCCTGCTATCACCCTGAAGAGAAATAAGTCTTTGATAATTTGACAGTTTTTTATTTATTCTTGTATAAAAACAGAGGGATGATAGCCCATATATGAGACTTCAAAGGTCTTTTATTTTGAAACTCTACATTAGATTGTCCTGATTCTCTCTGAGTGACTAGATGGGGTGTCCTGCTATCATCCTGGAGTGAAATAAGTATGTGATTGACTTCGAATGACTCTTTGATTATGGACAGTTTCCATTGAATAATAATCAAAATATAGATGGACAATAGACCTAATTTGAGATTTTAAACAGCATACATTTTAAAGTCACCGAGTGGATATGTCTTCATAAATGTATACTTACATTTTACATTCACTCAGTTATAATGTGGTAGTTATACGTAGTTTGTTTTAAATTATTATTGATCACATTATATTGTACATATTTCTTAATTTAAACTCCAGTATATATGAATATGTTTGGTGTGTTTTTTAGGTATATCTGTTATTGACCGAGTAAATACTTTTATTTTGAAGGCAGTTTTTACAGGCCTCTACCGTAATGCATAGGATATTCGTGCACCGCAATACAATGTGTGGGCTGGCTTGACTGTGTTTTCCGAAGTGGGAGCTGGCTTGACCACAGTCTGTTTACCCAGTGTTTCCTGACATGAAAAGTTTTATCTCACCTTGCTATGTGTTTTTAACGTATATTAAAAAAACGGGGACAGTTTCAACCGGGGTCAGGCCAATACAAACGGGGATGTCTGGTCACCCTAATCTAGCATAAAATCCCAATAAACTGCTAGCAACTGCAAAACACTAGTGCTAGCTAATGTTTTGCAAACTATAAAAAGTGAGGCTATTACAGTAGACCTAACGTTAGTCTAGTAGCCTCACTTCTAATATTTAGCTAAACATTTGCTAGATACATGTTGGCTAGCTAATGAGCTTCACATATCAACCTGAAAAACTGCGAGGCTCCCCTCGCAGCCCCCCCTCCGCACTAGAGTTACTCCGCTGCGAGACGCTGCATGCACCCCCAACTCTGACTGACTTCCCGCGTCCCTGTGTAACTGTGAAACTGATAGAATTGGATCATAACATTGTGGTGTTTTTGCAACTTCAGCATAGGGGATTGGGATGTTTATTGAATTTCGGCTGCTTGCTTCAGTCTGTGTCTGTGTTCTTTCGCACCTGCCTGTAATCTGAGAAGGTCCCGCCTCTCTGCCAGGAAAATATTCAGTAATAGCCTATCAGATAGCGCTGTGTGCGGGACATTGCTCGTGTACAGAGTGGTGACTGCAGCCAGAGCCAACGTTTTATCAGCAATTTGATAAAAAAAAGGCCGATACCGATAATCGGTCAAATGCGGAATATCGGTCGACCCCTAATACACACATATTGATAGATGTCACTGTTGAGGAACCTGCGACCCAGGTGTTTCATCTCCGACCTTGTCAGGTATTGAACAATCAATAAATAAAGAACACAGAATTATTAAATATAAAACACACAATTTGTGTGATTATATTAAATGATTTACAAACAAACACCACTGCATATTTACAACTGTTACACATGCTGATGTAAAACATGGACCCGTTAAAATCCAGTTTTGGACAGTCTGCCGTGGTTCCATCCCATTTCAAAGTGTTGTTCGACGCTCGGCGTAACCCTCGGCGCACACTCAAACGTCCAATCACAGAGCTTGAGGACTATCACGGGGTTTGTCAAGCGAAGCGGAAAGAATACTTACTTCTGGGTGTAAAATTAACCCTAACCCTAACTATTATGAGCTGCTCCGACCATCGGTCATGACGGACTCCAACTTATGTTTATTAATCAAACAAATAAATAAACACAAGGATAATTATGTGTTATTGTTGAGTAAATAACAGTGTGGTTTAGAAAATATTAAATTAGAAGGAAAAAACGATGAAACAATACAGATTTCAGTTTTCTGAGCCCCTACTCTCCCCATAACTGACGGCAACAAAAGTCCTACAATATTCAATTAAAATAAAGAAGTAAAAACAATAAGTGTGGCTTGATATTGAGTAAGAAAAAGGTTGATAAACGCTGTGAGAATGGATCTGTGGAGAGCATTTTGCTGCGATCCCAACTCCCCTATTACCAACGTTCAGGGAGCACTATGCAAATCAATGGGACGCCCTGCCCGTTGAAAAATTACTTCCAAGGCGTACCCTGTCCGTAATAGAGTGACAGGGAGGGGCCCTGACCGTCCGTCAATATGTGACGGGTTGGGAGGGAAAACGTGTTGGGGTGCAGCGAGCTGTTTGGCTGATGCAGAGCGGAGAGCACGTGCTGAGGTGTAGGGCTTAACCATGTCCTGGATGTAGGAAGGGCCAGATTCATTCACAGCATGGTACGCAAATACCAGTGTCTTGAAGTGGATTCTAGCAGTTACTGGAAGCCAGTGAAGTGAGCGGAGGAGTGGTGTGGTGTGGGGAAATGTAGGAAGGTTGAAGACCAGACGAGCCGCTGCATTCTGGATGAGCTGCAGAGGTCGGATGGCACATGCAGTTAGACCAGCCAGGAGGGAGTTGCAGTAGTCAAGGCGTGAGATGACGAGAGCCTGGACCAGAAGTTGCGTCGCTTTCTGGGTCAGGAAGGGACATATCCTCCTGATGTTGTAAAGAGTGTATCTGCAGTAGCGGGTTGTAGCAGCGATGTTTGCAGTGAAGGACAGGTTGTTATCTAGGATCACACCCAGAGTCCTTGCAGTCTGAGTCGGGGAAACAACAGAGGGGCCGATGTTGATTGTTAGGTCAAGAGTGGGACACTCTTTTCCAGGAAGAAAAAGCAGTTCAGTCTTGTCAAGTTTGAGCTTGAGGTGGTGAGCAGACATCCACTGAGAGATGTCTGCTAGACAAGCAGAGATGCGTGTGACGACCTGGGTTTCTGAACAGGTGAAAGACATAATTAATTGGGTGTCGTCCGTGTAACAGTGGTATGAAAAACCATGCGGTCTAATGACTGATCCGAGTGAGTTTGTGCACAGAGAGAAGAGGAGGGGACCAAGGATAGAGCCCTGAGGGACCCCTGTAGTTAATTGACAAGGGTCAGACTCGGACCTTCTCCAACTTATCCCGTAGGTATGAGGTGAGGAGGTAAAGTTCAGAGCCTGAAACTCCAAGATATATCTCACACAGGCTCCGCCCTCTACTGGACTATATGGGTATTACCTCTCAACCATACTATGTGGCGCAGTATGTCTTGCCGGTAGAGGCGGAGGACCGGGACCTCGAGGTGGTGGAGATGCACGAGCAGGATGTCGATGTGCCCTTCGTGTTCGTCATGCCAGCGGGCCGGGCGGCCCAGTTCGTCGAGGAGGAAGATGACTACGCCACCTCGTTGTCTGATGCTTCCGTGGCCGGCCTCCAGGAGAGTCCACAGATCTGTGCAGCAGGATTTCCCGGCGGTGATGACTATGGCGGCGGAGCGTGCACATTTGTGAAATCCTGGAATATCTGGATAAGATGTTCAGGCTCGGGACGCAGATGGCAGCAGCGGCCAATAATCTTGGCGTGTTGGGTGTCTCACTGATCACCCCTCAGCAGGACATCCCCGCCTACCCGCCTCCGGACGGGAGCGATTATTTGGACTGCTGCTCTGGCCAGACGGTAGATGGGCCAGACGGTAGATGGGCCAGACGGTATGGCTACCGCAGCTTGAGGTGTGATGTCCCTGGCCACAGTGGCGTGGCGTCACGTGTGGCTGGGTCTGACAGCACTGTCCAAGAAAGACTGGGATGATCTCCTTGGGGCCCCCGTATTCACAGAAGGGCTCTTCAGGTCGATCACCTCGGTCACCCATCGCTTCAGTCACTTGGAGGAAGAGAGGGCACAGCTCAGCCGCATTGCTGCCACTGGCTCGTCCTCAGGCTCTTCCTCGGGGGGGGAGAGCGCTCGGCGGTGGTCAGAAGGAGAGAGAGGCGCCGGTATAGAGCCCCCGAGGCTCCCATTGCTCCCTCTTCCTCCGCGGTTCGTCCCGGAGAACCGGCTCAATACCGGCACTCGCAGGGACGGGCTGACCGACCCCGACGTGCTCCCGCTCCGGCTCCGCCTCGGCAAAGGGCTTCAGGTTGAGGTGCACCGTCTACCAGAAGCTGACTGGCGGTGGGAGGAAGCACCCCGGCGGAGAGAGTCACTTTCTCCACCCAGGATGCGTGGGCGAATCCCGCCTCCTCCCTGTATGATGCTACTGTTGTGACACAATAATCTTTTAAAAATAAAAATGATTGCATCTATCCCAGTCTAAGTGTAATTTCTCTCCACAAATCCACACTTCCACATAATGTTAACCATACAGATTCCCCACTCCCTGCCGCAGTTGTAACTCCAGTAAAGGAAGCAGCTAGTGGGCTAAATTCCACCTCCTCAGCCCGGTGCGTGCGCTAGCATGTTATGTGGAGCGCACGGCCGCCACTAGCTACATGCACTGGCTCTGCGAGTGCATCTCACATGACTACGGACAGGCGGGAGAGCCTTCCCTGCGGGGGTCCGTGCACACTCTACACGGGGTATGACTGTGTCAACAGCCTTATTTAACGGAGTGAGTGTGGAGGACATATGTAGGGCGGCGTCTTGGTCCACGCCAGGCCCCTTTTATCTCTTGGACATGTCTGGCTCATTCTCATCATCTGTGCTTTCTGAGGGGGAGGGGCTGTGGGTCAGCAAGTATCTGACGGACATAGTGTACTTATGTGTTCCACTGCCCCTTAGGGACCCTGGAAACATGGTGCACAGGCAGGGAGAGCCCTCCTCACTGTTTTCCAGGCACACTATTCACGAGGTAAGCGTGTCTGAGTGTGCCCTACCAGCCAGGTAAACTGTGGCCCCCACTTCTCCCCGGTCACAACCGGAGGAGAGGAGGTTGTGGTGCAGTGGCTGTTAACCAAAAGCCAGTCAGGGGCAGTGTGTTGACTCAATGTTGTTGGACGACAGGGCGTTTAGGCATCAGGACTCCACCCACTGTACCCATAGAGTCCAGTAGAGGGCGGAGCCTGTGTGGGATATAACGGTGGTTTACGTATTGTAACCCTAGTGATATAAGCACAGGTGGAGCCCTCTACTCGGGGCCCTGTCCTATGCTGCTCGCTGTGTGTGTGTGTGTGTGTGTGTGTGTGCGTGTGTCTGTGTGTGTGTGTGTGTGTGTGTGTGTGTGTTAATGTAAAAGCTAAAGGAATGGAAAAAAAACATATTGTAAGATGCACATATTTACCATAATTTGTGAATTCCATGTGAAAAGTGACTGACACCCTTTCATTAATCCTTTCCGAAGTAAATGGTTTTACTCTGTACAGGAAGTATAAGGATGCTTCTAACAAAGGGGGACAGCTAAACACGACAGCAAGATGTTCAATACAATTGGTCAGATCTTCCTTTGAGTACCTTGGCATAAGCTTTTCCTGGGCGGTTGAGCAACAGGATACCTTGATATGAAGAGGAGTTGATCATCTCTCAAGATTGAAGATAAATGTCTGACAGAAACCTGAACAATGTCTAGAGCCTTTAATATTGCTGGGCAAATCTCATCCATACCAGGCGCTGTGATATTGGGATATGGTTAAAGCTTCCCTATAATCTTCCAACTTGTCATTATCATTCTGGATGTGTTTGGGAGCCCTTCAAAGTGCCTGACAGTATAAGGATATCAGCAGCCCCCCTACTTCTGAGCTGAATACTCTGAAACCCTGTGCCCCTTTCCTGAGTCATCTGTGGGCTGCCAGACCTTTCTTGAGACGAACCAACAGTCAATCTCATTGGCCTTCCCAATCTCTTGCCTTCATGTCGTTTTTGTTTCAAAATAACCCTGGAACAACCAGGCCCAAAAGGCTAAATGACCTAATCCATTGACTAGACGCAAGTTGGCTTCATTGATCCTTTGACCATAACTCTGAGGAGCCACTCCCACAATGTAACTTATCAGCATGTCCCACTTGGTTTCAATACTTCACGAAAAATGATAATCTTTTAAGATTCTTTACACCGTAAAACCACTCTTGATGAGAAGGAAAAAGTGGCCGCCATAATCAAATAAGATGATGCCAATGCCGGGAATTACGAAAAAAAAAGTTGCATGAAAGTGATGAAGACTGAGATGAAGATGACTGCAGAAAACAAAGTAGAGCTTAGGGATTTCAGTCTTAGCATGAGAGAAAGTAATAGTAGAGGCAGGACAGATGAGAAGAGATATATCAGCTGCATAACGGAGAGCTTTGCCAGAACACAGCAGCTTCTCAACACGTCTCTCTGCAGATGGAGACTTCCCTTCTCTGCTTTCCACAACTCTTCAACAGCTCCTGCAGGAAGCCTACGCCAGCTCAGTCAGATGTCCTGCTCGCTTACATCCTGCTGTCCTTCATCGATCTGATCACTGCAGCTCTCAACCTGCTGGTCATCATCTCTATCTCCCACTTCAGGCACAGACAAACTTTCAGCTTAAACTTGTATATGTTCATGACTTTTAGTGCTGTTTGTTGTTACAAGCTATCATTGATTATTGTATTTATGGTGAAATTCTTCCTTTCCAGGCAGCTCCACACCCCCACTAACCTCCTCATCCTCTCCCTGGCTGTCTCAGACTTCCTTGTGGGCCTCATTTTGATGCCTGTTGCAATCATTTTAACAGAGGCTTGCTGGTACTTGGGTGACCTGATGTGTGTTCTGTATTATATTGTTGATTTTATCATTACCTCTTCTACGGTTGGAAACATGGTGCTCATATCCATTGATCGTTATGTTGCTATTTGTGACCCTCTACATTACACCACCAGAGTAACTCTGAACAGAACAAAAATCTGCATCTGTCTGTGTTGGATTTGCTCTGTTATCTATAATTGTCTAATTTTAAAGTACTTTCTGAGAAAACCTGATTCACATAATTCTTGCCATGGAGAGTGTGTAGTTGTCCTTAACAATATCACAGGAGCTGTTGACTTAGTTGTTACCTTTATTGCCCCCATTACGGTTGTCATAGTTCTGTATATGAGAGTGTTTGTGGTGGCTGTGTCTCAGGCTCGAGCCGTGAGATCTCATGTTATCGCTGTCACTATGCAACATTCAGTTGGTGCAACTGCTAAGAAATCTGAGATGAAAGCAGCCAGGACTCTTGGTGTTGTTGTCCTTGTGTTTCTAATATGTTTTTTTCCATATTACACTGTATCCCTTATAGGCGAGGATATTGAAACCTCAATTGTAATCTGGTTGCTGTATTTTAACTCCTGTCTGAACCCATTTATTTATGCCTCGTTATACCCCTGGTTTAGAAAATCTATCAAGCTCATTGTTACCCTTAAGATACTTAAGCCTTGCTCGTGTGATTCTAAAATACTGTAATGACGGGCTGGGGTTGAGATATCTTCTAAAAAACCTCTGTTCAGATGGACATATTGTTGCTATTGTTGCTGAGTCCGAATGCAATGTGAAATGGCTGAAGAAAGATTAGACAATATTTAATGAAGTAAAACATATGTAACTAAAAGATATTAAATAATTTAATACAAAATAAAACTAGAAAATATTACATTGTGTGGAACAAGTAGAATTTTTTGAACTGTGTTGACTTCAGTTTGACCAGTATTCTGGTAATGAAATGTTCAATTGTTAATTTAGTAGACAATAGGCAGTACAGACTGATTGAGTATGTCTTTGGCAGAAGGTGAGTGTGCAACTTCAAACAAAAAGACAGAGCTGTCAAGAGGACTGCTGCTGATGTGTGTGTGTGTGTGTGTGTGTGTGTGTGTGTGTGTGTGTGTGTGAGAAAGCGAGAGAGAGTAAAAGGAGAGAAGGTTTTACTGACACATAACCGATTTGGTTCTCCAACACTGACAATACAATATAACAAGAACAAAAATAAATATTGTTGAGTGCTCACACATGTTTATTTTACCAATGCTCATGATAATGTACATGTACTGTCTGTTGCAATAATGAGTGATTCAAATGTAGAAAAACATTCATATTATTTAGGCTGACAATAAGAATTAAAGCTTCAAGAAGCGATGATCAGGACCTCGCTAGGTCTGCTCGATTAAGGCAAAAATCAGTATCACGATTATTTTGGTCAATATTGATATAACGATAATTAAATACGATTATTCATTGAGTTTGAAAACATCAATTTATTGAACTTTTAAAAAAAGAATAATAATAATTTTAACAGTATCTTATGAACAGTTGATTACCCTGAACCTTAAGTATAATTCAACTGAAAAACCATTACAAATATAAATAAAATAAATTATACATTGATATCTACATTTAAATAAATAATATAAAATAAAGAAATACCAATAAAGAAAATCAACAAATATTTGGTGGCAAACTTCCACAAACTACTGAACATAATAAATATAATAAATAAAAATGTATTAGATTATTGGCAAATTATTCAGCTGAAGCCACATCTTTTTCAACTTCCCCACGGCCTGTCATAAAGGGCAGGCCAGGGTTCGAGTGGCAGCCAATGGGGCCTGAGCTCTCATGAGGAGGGTCTGAGCTCCCGTGAACGCAGGGAAATCATACATCTGTTGGGGTTGCTAATACATTACCAACAACCATTAGTTTAAACACAGACAATGCATGTGTCAATGTAACAAGTATTATTTACGCTAACGAGGTAAATAGGCTAAAATAAAAACATGTTTTCCAAAAGAACTACGCATCGTATTCTCCCCTGAATGACAGTATGCCTGCACTTCACCTCCAAGGTGCGCAATCAATTATTGGGAATCTATGCCTGTGAGCGTGCTGCGCGAGCGGAGATGATGTGTTATGGGGTGTGCGTAGATGAACCTTTTCATATTTAAGTTTGTAGCAAGAGGACTGCTGCTGATGTGTGTGTGTGTGTGTGTGTGTGTGTGTGTGTGTGTGTGTGCATGCGTGCGTTAGTGTTAGTTTTAAAGACCCCCAAGAAGCTCGGTTTATAACTCGAACCCTGGGGCAAGCAGTGCAGATCTGGTGAAATTAAGCCGAGATGGCATCGTGTATCGCTTAGTGTTAACCAGTTGCTTAAACCCCTGGTTGCTAACCATGCTAACTGGCACATGTCTTTAGCTATGTAGAATGTGATGGCATCTGTTATATCTTTGTGTTTTTGCGAGCTGGTTGAATATTACATTACATTACATTGCATTTAGCTGACACTTTTATCCAAAGCGACTAACAATAAGTGCGTTCGACCAACAAAATACAAACTTCAAGAAAACAGAATCATACATACACTGGTTCCTTACTCGGAACTAGTGGCGGCTGGTGCATTATTTTCCAGGGGGGGCTCTACCAAAATGTAAGCAAACTTATACACAAACTCAAAACATATGTCATTTTACAACGCAGGGCTAGCTCAAAGGCACACAGCACTTGATACAGTGTATTATTTTAGTACTTGTTTTTGTCAACCTTCTTATTATGCTTACTGATCCCATCCTGTAGCCCTCATTGGGACAGCTGTGTTTACTCTCCTAAACATGGCTAGTTGCATAACATCATCCATGTGGACTCCAAAAGAGGGTCTGAGGCTGGAGGCTGGCAATCGGGGCTGCCCGAAAACAGTCCAAGCCATTCAGGCAACGAGCTCCTCAACCATGGCTTGTTGGCCACCTCCATTTGTGCCTTTTTGAGAGCAGCCTCTTTGGCCCCTCTAGCCGAGGCTCTCCTCCACTCACAATGAATACACTGAAGAGTGTACTTTAGCTCTAGGTCAAAAGAAAAAACAGCTGGGTCCATATTTGGTTCGGTCATTCTGCCCAATTGCAGGTCTCCCTTGAAAAAGAGATCTATGATCTCAATGGGATCAATCTGGTTAAATAAAGGTTTGAAAAAAATGAAATGATTGTCGGCGGGGGCAATCGGGCTGAACAGGTTAAGGACCTTATGAATCTAATAAGGGCTGTGTTCATAGGCAGTTCATAGGCAGTTTATTTTTATTATTTAGTTTCCGCAGGAAACACGTGACTTATCAGTAAATTTAGAATTTCGTAGATTATACATTTAACTGACACCAACTATATCATATGTATCTTGTTCATTAATTGTTTTTGTATAGCATTAATACAATTAAAAAAAAAGTGATGACAATCTAGAATGTGTGAATAATGAAACACAGGGGTAATACCAAGCCTCTGAATTAGCACTAAGTGGAAAAATGCTAACTCACTTAGCACAGAACTCACGGTAGAGATATTTTATACTTCATGCAATCTGCACAAACTAGATATCATATGAAAGCTGAGATTCCACAGATTCCATGGTATAAATGTAATCACTGTGCGACCAAAACTCACGGCAGCGAAGCCAGGAAAGACTACACACATCTTCACTTTACGCGGCCAAAACGGCAAATACCTCGTACCTTTGCTGTTTTCTGATCAAAAGTTGTGTTCCAGGGCATCAAAACGCAGATAAACGCTGCTGAAGGTTAATCCAATGTGTCTGTGTCCCTTTGAAATGATTACTGATAATCCATCATCATATTTATGTCAATAAACAGAGTTTTCATATACTCTATATGAAAACTCTGTTTATTGACATAAATGTTAATGTAAGGAAAACTTCTGTTACAATGGAAAGTCAGGACTCAGAGAGACACGGGATGAGCAGGAGTTCTGAATGTCAAACACTGATATTTATTACAAGTCAAATACGGCCGGGGAGATTACACAGCATAGCCACACTTGCATGTGGTGCAACCTAGCAATCTCTGAAGACATAAGATATACATACATGGTCTGTATATCCATAAGGAGTGGCCTATTTTCCCGCGCTTCCATCTAATCAATACCAGACATTAGGAACAAAGACATCTCTATATGCAACTCTGCATGTGCCTTTAAACCCCTCACCCACAGGAAAGCAGAATACCTCTTTGACATTTGTCCTCCTCAAGTTACAGACAGAGCACATACAAGAAGAACTGAGAATCTTAAAACACAAAGAGATATCCTTAAAATATTCTCTGACAGTTCCTTCCTTTTTATCAATTTATGACCAATTAACATTAGTCTTAGAATATTTCAGTCCCTTAATCAATAAGCGTCTTCAGAGTTGTGTGGGCTGTAGTGGACATTTTTATTATATCCTTATATGCTTAAACCAAATGCTTCTTATTTCCTGAGATGTGCTTTATTCTTCTATTCTACTCTCTTATGGGTATTATTCCCAGGTGCTTCAAGGCCACAGCTGATTTGGCTACTGGGAGACTCATACACAGTCACACAAGCAGCTCAAGGCCAGAAGATGTCTAATAACAATGTGACCGTGTGAACACAAGAGTTATAACATTCCCACTCTTTTCCGATATAACTTCTGCTATTTTATTGTACTACGCACACTCGGGCAGACTATCCTATACTCTGTTCGAATTGTGTCTAATATTATATCTGTATCATGTATTTGAAGCTTCAAATAAATAAGTAAAAGACAGCTCTGCTCGATTCACCATTTATTTGTTTTGATCACTTTGACTTGTACTCTCCAGCTGTGTTGAGTCCTAGATTTCCATAACAGGGCTCACATACATCAATTACATCAAAAAAGTAAAACAACATTGACAACATTTCAATCACCATGAATGAACACAGTCAATCATAATAGAAAAATCATCTTTCTTCAATGTTTGACTTTTTTTGTCAAAAGCACAATAATAAACACACATGAAATACAAAAATATAATAGGAAAATATATGTTTCAAAATAAGATCTTTTATCATTTATCACTCAGTTAATCTCATTCATCAAACACAAATTGAAATTCAGCTTACATCTCAAAGATTTACTTTAAGGCAATTACTTATTAAAACACAATTAGAATTTAGGATTATAAGAAATCCAATTGAGGTATGAAATCAGAATCATGAGAGACCCAGCTACAATTCCCAGTTAAATTCACAGTGATGAATCGAACAATCTGTAATCTGTAAAGTTACAGTGTCCTCAATGTTTAACATTACTTTACATTTACTTCAGTACGCTTATTCAAGAGTAAGGCACTTAGTAGTACATACATTTTCATTCAAATACATTTGTTCAAAATCTGAAAAGGAAGAATCATACATTTGATTGTATAGCATACTGAAAAGGAAAAATCAAAACACCTGTTCTTTATTCAGAGTGTCAACTGTATAGGGGGCTTGCCTAAGGGTATTGGCTGCATACAGTCATGTATTTTAACCTCAACGGAGTCCACTGTTCTGGAGCCAAACCAGAGCACAACTGTTACCGAAGCTTCAACCAATAAAGATGACATGTGTGGTAGTTTTGTGCATGTTGGACTTGTGGAATTGGCCGAACAATTAGTTTGGGCCAGAGCTAACTGGAATCTGTATTCAGAAGCTAGGTTAATGTATTTCTTCACATATATTAGTTTTAAAAACATCAATCGTTTGAAACCGTCAGGCAGGTAATTTTTATTTACTGTATCAACAATGAGAGAGACTAAACCCTCGTACTGTAAAGGTTTCTCAGAGTCCATGGGTAGGAAGGGGTGTAACAATCCTCAGCCTCATCGCTAATTCTGGATGCTATGTCATTCCAGCTCACTAAACCATAGTCCGCTTTCGTGAAAGGAATTGGGCTAAACATGAGAGAATGCATAGATTCTGGCATATTTTGGCACAGCCAACAGTTGCTAATATTGCGTTCATGTGCGTAGTCTAACATTAAACTTACTGCAGAATTAGTTTTAGTTTGTTTAAAAGGAGTGATTAAGGCCTTTTTTGAAAAATCTACATCACCTGCTGAGTATTTAAGTGGAGTGGATAGAACATTTGTTTTTCTATCTGGTCCAGAAATGTTGCATGCAGTAGCACCTGGATTGGGAACCTGGTAATCTGGTTTCCTCGTTGTACATTTTACCTGGTAATGATTAAGGATAGTAACATTGTCTGTTATAATATTAGAAATATCTTATTGTTCAATACCTTATAAATCTGAAAATATCAATTAATTTATTTTGTTTAGTGTGAAAGTGTAATCTGATCTGACAAAATATATTTGTCACCACTATTTAACACGTATCTGTTCATCGGAAATATAAAAACAATCATTAATTGTACATCTGTAAACATCTGGTCATTCGATTCAAATGTTATCTTTGTACAAGAGCTAGAAGAACATGTCCTCCTGACTCGTTCTCCTCCTTTCTTTATGACACAGAATGTCTGGTGTGTGAAGGCATCCTGATACTGTAGATTAGCACTGAGGTGCTGATTGGCTCAAAACTCTTCTTCACCAGAGCACCATATTTCAAACCCCCCCCAATTGCTCTGCTTTTTGTGGCTCATTCAGTGAGCACTTTATGATTTCCCAGTGAAACAGAGGCTCATCTGCCTGCATTCCTTCTGCTATCTGCTTGAGAGCAGAGCCTATTCCAAGTGGCACATCCAGATACCCCGACCCGTGATGGAAGATGTTTAGGAAGAATCTGCCCCTCCAAGAAACATGGAGCCTCTGAAGCCATCGCTCGTCCTGCAGAGTTGTCTGAGCAGAAAGATGAAGAAGCATCCCATCTCCTCAGATAGTTGAAGATTAGAATCCTCTCATCTCGAAAGACCTCGTGCCTTCTTGCCCGTGGCTAGGGGTGCCCTCTGCAGCCGGAGAGTGTGATCCTCTCTCTCTGACCCTTGGCCTTCAGAACTGTCCTAGTTATTGGGTTAACACTTGATAGAGATGTTTTCCTGAGTGCAGACAACTCAAGGTAATGGATTAGCACATTATCATTCAATTACAAAAATAGGATAGGCCCCTCAGAATTATTTGGGAGCCTTCCTGACACATGCACATGCATAAATGTAAGGTTTGTGTTAGTCATTTAACATGCAAGAATCATATACTCATCAGTCCAAAGCAGAGAGTTAAATGTGAGCTAGTCCCTGTGGATATAACCCTTTCTCAATGATTCTAAATGTTATATTAATTCACCATTTACCGTTTGATAAAAGATTAGTTTATCAGGATTACATTTCCTCTTCCATAAAACATAGGTTTGAGAAATGAATGTTTCAATATGAGATCAATTACTCAAATATAATTGACTCTCCCCTCCCTTTTCTTACGTCACATAATGTAATAACAACGTAGGAGTCTATTTAAACATGGTATTGTCTATAAGCTATTAATCGAGATAGGTCAGTATCAGCTGAGTGCAAATAACAAAGACAATTGTGAGAAACATATATTATGCAGGAAATGCATACCTTTGTTGAAAAAACAAAGCATAGCCGATTTGGGAGGAAAAGCTTCACCCCTTTACCATCTGAGTTATCACTGAAGGCATAGCATGAATGATAGTGGGCGTCTGAGGGTGTCATTACTGAGACCAACAAATTCAAAACCTTACATTTGAAAACAGGTTTGCATTCCTCCACTTAAGGTAACATTATCATTGGAAACAATAAAAAAAACGAACTATTTTGATATAGAATCTATAAATTGAATCGTTAGGGCAGAACAGAATGGTTGTATTTTTTAGCCTAAGCTCCGTGTAGCCTCTAGTTTCACCAGGTGGAAACATGGTCTATATAATGTAAATACATGTAGAAGTAGACAGTAAGAGGCCTCTGACATCAGGCCTATACCAAAAATAGTAGGGGCTTTTCACAGCTTGCCAATCTTACAGGCATCCTCTGCATAGCAGTAAGAATAGCCTTAAAAAAACAAACAAACCACTCCGTGGTAACGAGAGTCATATTTATGACCCTTATGCCCTAAGTGAAGCTGTTAGTCTCATCTGACTGACCCAAGGGTTTGGTGCTGGTGTGACCGGGAGGCTTCCAAGTGCTCAGAGCAGACGTCAAGCTTTCAGTTCATGGCTCGGTGGGGCGGAAGCAGACCCATGTGAGACAGTGTCAACGGCTTGTAAAGTTCAGTTTGAGGAATGTCATTCTCTCTGGGAGCAGGAAATGGTGTCCATTCTCGGACCAGACCATTAATGTCATGTAGAACATCCATAGCATCTCTGTGACTGCACTCAGCTGAACTGCAGCAGAGCAGAACTTGGTGACTTTTTATTGAAGCCGTCCGAGGCCAGAGACAACCAACAACAGGGACACAGGGTCATCAATGTCTCTCTTTACCATTGGCTCAATCATAAAACAAAGTAGTGGGAAAAATGTGGAACACTAATCCATCATGTGAAATGTTAAGTTAATTTAAATAATTACTTATGGGTTGAGATCAAAGTATCATTAATAAGCTCTATAATGAAAAGGATAACAAGCAGGGATGCAAACGTGTCACCTTTTGAATCCAAAATAGGTCGTTTATGTGATTCATGTAGATCTGCAATAAAAATATTATTTGGGGTATGGGCAGGGTTGCCAACTTTGGGTACCTGGCTGGAGTGAGATTTCGATATCATGGGTTTAATTACACAAATGCTCACGAAATGACTGCTATCGTGTCAGTAGTGGGACCTTAGCATATATTTAGGATATATATATAATATATATACAAATACACAATATTGGACACAGACTATAAAAGCGCACACAGTTTCATTCACTAATGAAAGTCAAACATATGTTTGTGTCCACTGTTTTATTGGGTGCCTGTCACGATAAGCAATTAATTGACTTATCGGCTCCCGAGTATTTGTGTCGGGTAATCTATGGTAGGGCTAACCCATACAGTGGTGGGGCACAAATCAGTATTTGAAATGTAATTACATACACACTATATTGCCCCATTGACGGTGAAATGCCACACGTGAGGTATGGATTATTTCCCTGTCTCAATCCAAATTGAACTGTATGAAATAAAAAGGCACATTTGTGTTGTAGTAAACAAAAAAAACGACCTGGAGCCAATCCTGCAATTTCCCCACAGGAAAAGGTTGACATGCTGAAAACCCAACCCCCGCAGGGGGTCTGGGGGGATTTTTGAAATACAAACATAAAATACACATTCTCTCTTGAGATGAAAAATAAATCCATCTATTACTTCACGACATATTTAAATGAAGCTGAACCTGCTTCTCCTCACAGAGGGAAAAGACTGTGTCAATTACTTTACATTGTGGATAAGGGTGGATAGCCCCCATTGTTCTGTGTGTGAAAATGGAAGACAGCCCACACACCTATCAATCATCAAACCGTGGGGTCTTATTTCATTATGTGATGATTTCTATCAACACGTAATGTTGTATCGATGTATATAGAGATGTGTTACCGCAAAATTATTCTCCGTCTCAATATTATAACGAATGTTCGAGTCTTCCTACCCGTCGGCTCTGCTTTTGGATATAATAATGCTCTGCTTTTCCGCTAAAATTGTCTAACTTAAGCAGCTATACAGCTATGCATATTATGTGGTCCGGAGTGACTGTGGCGCAGACTCGACCGCTGGTGAACAGCTGTTAGAACGGGGTGTTCAGAGCAGAGCTCCCTGTCGGAGCGGCAGAGCGTGAAGTGAACTGAAAAATGTTCTGGCTAACGTTAGCTTTAGTACTCAGATCTTGTTCTTGAGTAGAAGTACCAGAGTGTAGGAATACTATGTTACAGTAAGAGTACTGCATTCAAAATGTTACTCAAGTAAAAGTATAAAAGTATTCTCATCAAAATATAGTGTAAATAGCGACAGTAAAGGTAGTCGTTGCGCAGATTGGTCCATTTCAGAATAATATATATGATGTGTTTTATAATGATTGATCATCAAAGTGTTCTCAAAGCTGGTAAAGGTACAGCTAGTTTGAATGACTTTGTATTCTGCAGGGTAGCTTGTGGATTTACTCCAGGTGGAACTAAAGTCTGATTTAACACTTGATTATATTTCACATCATTCATCCAGATCCGTAAAGTAACTAAAAGGTATGAAATACATGTAGCGGAGTAGAAATACACCATGTACCTCTGAACTGTAGAAGTAGAAGAATAAAGGAGCAAAACATTTAAATACTCAAATAAAGTACAAGTATCTCAAAAAAGTGCCCAAGTATAGTATTTGTTGAGTTTATGAACTTAGTTACACCAGTGGCTATACAGATAGAAAGACTAAGCCTTGCACAGAGGAATGAAAATAAATCTATGAAAATGCTCAACAGTGCTGGCAAAATTATAAACTGACTGCTACACAATTAAAATAAATGCTTTTATATATATTTATATTAGCGTGACTATGTAGCCTTTCTGTTATTATTACCTGCTGCTCTAGTTGTTCTGCCTGCTAAAACCATCTGTTATTCCTCACACAAAGTGGATAGGCAAATACACATCCAAAGTGTGTGTGTGTGTGTGTGTGTGTTCTGTTGGGAGTAGCCTGCTTCTGAGAGCTCCCTACAATGTCCAGATGTTCCTCTTTGTGCCCGCAGGCCACAAAACCCCCCAATGGTCGCTCTGTGGTCTGCTCAGATTCTCTTCCCCTCCAGAGGTCACACCTGTCTCTGACCTCGGGTGCTGCGGTCTCTATCCAACTATGCAGCACCTTAGGAGCAGAGAAAGGGGGAGATTCCGTCCAAAAATGCAAACCTCTCCATGGGCAAAACAGCACCTTATCTAACTGTCCCTGACCTGTCCCCAAAACGTTCCCCAATGCCCGAATTGAGTCTTACTGTATGTTATGTAGCGGAAAATCCCATTTAAAAAAAATCAAGAGCAAAATAGTTTAGTTGAAAAAAAAACTTCTCTGTCTGTTCGGATTTGGAAATCTCATGATTTATTGTGTGGGCTCGTGAACGAGAGAAGGAGAAAACAACATCTATCTTTGAACTGCAATTACTTATCTTAAAAAGATTGCAACATTATACTCCTTTAAAAATTGCTCAATTCATTTAAACACATTTATTATGTACACAATAAAACCTCAACAAGTATATTGATCCTGGCTTAACCAGCAACCTTTACTCTATTGTTCATAAGCTCAGTATTTGACAACTATTAGGATTGTAGTAATGTCTGTAGACCAATTGTACTAGAAATCATTTGAAACAGTTTAATAAAGAATGTTAAACTATATTTAAACTGTAATTGAACTTCAACGTATATCAATTGCCTGATTCCAGTGGCCAGTTGGAACAGACAATCAAGAACCTTTTCATTTTGCAGCAACAGCGCAAAAGGTTTCAATCACTATGAGTATCATGTCTGAGTCTGGTTTTTTCTTATCTGCTTTGTTTCGGAATGTGTTCAATACATTACGTTTTTTTTTATTCATTATTACCATACAATACATAGATTTAAGAATAAATTAAGCAAACAATACAACAATACAGCATTGAGCTGTTTGAGCTTTACTTTTGGTGAGATAACTAAAGTGTAATTCATTTTACCCTGGCTGTGGACTGATTCATTATTAGTTGTTACAAAGCATGCACAAGACGGCAGGTAGACAAACAAACACGAAACAATTATACAAACAAACATGAACCCGCAACAAACATCAGGTGACAGCAAAACTCATTCCGCTCAATTTAGTCAGAATTGGGGAGAGTCTCAGAGGGGGTAGAGACATATCTGTTTAATTATGAGTGCCTTCTTACTCATAATCCTTGTCCAAGTGCTAAGAACGGAATCTGTTGAAGAGCAATAACAAATGTATTCTCAAATCAACAACCACTATGCTAATTTAGTGGTGCTTTGCTCATCCCGTCCGGCGAGCAGAGTCTTTTATTTATCCAGTACCCTGTCTTCCAACAACAGCCAAATTCAACAACTAATCAGTTATGAAACACAGGGCAATGTCACATTCTCGCGTACCACGCCTAATCGTTCTGTTTAGTTCCAAATCGATAAATAGTGTGAGAAAAAGAATATGTAGCACTTTGTGCTCCTTCTTCTCTGCCTGCTGTTCCCCGCGGGGGGGGAATTCACACACACCCTTTCTGCAGCAGCAGCAGCAGGCATATTTTAGCTGATTCCTGCTGTTAATTTAACCAGTTGACCACTGAGACCTCCAGAATTCGGCGATTTGTTTCATTACAAATCTATCACATTGCTTCTAATGCAGAAACTCCACTTGACCGATGCTACCTTTTAAGGTCTCTCCGAATATTTGCTGTGTGTAATTGTCCGGTAATTTAATTCCGAGAATCACACACAGAGGAAATCAGTAAAAGTCGATATTCCTAGGTTATTTATTAGCCCCAAATATTCTCATTGTTTTTACATGAGCTGTGTTTGTTCTATAGGCACATGCCCCAGCAACAATCACAGGGCAAATTGGTCAGGACAACGTCCCCTAGACACCAATTTCCAAGGTTATTTATTAATCCTCCAAATGTAAATGAGTAGAGAAACCCAAAAAAAATGCAGCTCAGTTTCACAGGTAATTTTATGATACCGTCAATCACAGATTCTGGTAAGACAATCTCCAAATAGAAATGTACACTTACCAGTCTCTGAAGATCTTTTGGTATCCTGTCGACAACGCCAATTTGTAAGGAAAACAAATTGGCTGTCAGGACTCAGAAATGTGTTGTAATGGACAGTCAGGACTCAGAAAGACACGGGATGAGCAGGAGTTCTGAATGTCAAACACTGATATGTATTACAAGTGAAATACGAGTAGTTATAATGATACCCCTTTTGTACAAAAAAGTGACAGGTGGTATGACAGGTCACACCTCTCCCTACTTATGCAAATGAGCTAAGTCCCGCCCCCCATTGCGAGACCCTTTGATGTGTTGATTAGGGCAGTCTCTTTGAAGTTAGGTTGTATGGCCCCTGTCCCCTCCCACCCCTTTGTAGTCTAGTCCTTTGATGGGTGTTATCAGGTAGGTGTGAAATCCCCCCCCTGTGTAGTGCCTTTGTTATTTAGTTATTTGATGTGTTGATTAGGGCAGACTCTTTGAAGTTATGTTGTCTGGCCCCTGTCACTCAGAGCCCTTTGTTATCTAATCTAATTATCCTTTGATGTTTGCCCTGTGATGTGAGGTGCTATAACAGGCAGGTGTGATTTCACATTAGTGAAAGCCTTTGATGTTAATCTAGGTGTCTCTTTGAAGTTATGCGTGAGACTGTCTACCCGCCCCCTCCCAGCCTCCCCCCTTTTCTCCACCCCTTCCTTATGGCTATGACGCCAGCAGATAGTGGGGGTGGAATTAGATGAAGATAGAAATACACTCAAACTAAATTAAAAAAGACAGTCATTTCCACTCACTAAGTCACCTTTCAAAAAAGAAAAATGGCAAGAGATGCCTCGAATTGGGTTTAATCAGCCTGTGACAACTTACCCGTCCGGAGCGCCAGTCAAGAAACGAATGCAGCAGCAGTGCGGGGTTCAGACGCCTACAGCCGAGAGATCTGTGCACAAACTTATCTCGTGCCCTCTTTTTTGGTCATGTGAGCGTTCATGTGTGTTGGAGGAGGGGCTCTGTAAGGAAGTCTGAAGGAAGGGGGATATTTCCCCCCCCGGTTGTGTACTTTCAAATGATAGCTCACTCGAGATGGTTTCTCCAAAATGACATACATAACAAGTGTATCTTACAGTTCCTCTGTGAGTGAATTACACACAAATCTGTAGAGTGTCACTGAAAAGTTGTACGCAGTGACTGACATTCTGTATGGGAGTTCACACCCGAGCTGCTGCAGGGGTTGAGTATGTTTTGGCTCTCAGGGATGGGGGGTTAAGAGACAGATTCTTAACGAAATCTTTACACATAAATCTGCCGAGTGTCTGTAAAAAAGTCTTTAAATCCAATAATTTGCCTTTTTAGAGTCAGAATCCTAACGAAATCTCCTCAAACAGAGTACTTTCATGGTAGTGGTCCGCTTTTATACACAAAAGTGTATCTTTTCAGTAACTTTCTCAGAGAATTTAAGCATAAATTTGGCAAATGTTCAAAACAGCCTTGTTTTCACTGAAATACCCTCAAAATCACAAACTGACATTAGGAGTCAGGTGCTTAACGAAATCTACCAAAACAAAGTACTTCATTATCTACTTTTTCAGCTTTTATACACAAAAGTGCAGGGAAGGTATGCAGATTTAGAACACTATCTGTGAGATGCAGTTAGTTTTAAAAAATAAAACAAGATCAAATGAAATAAAAAAGCCATTATTCTTCACTCTTTTGTAAAACGGACAGTTTCAAGAAAGATGAAAAACGTGTTTATGCAGACATGCAAAATATCTGAAGCCCTATAAAAAATGTACAAGTATATTGTGTTGAAAATATCTCAAAAAGTCGTAATATTGTATAATGTGATACCTGAGGATATTCACTTTTTTAATTGTGGCGACTGTGAACTAATGTGTAATTACTTTTTTCTAGCTATAAGAAAAGTCTCTCTGAAGAGGGGAAATAATAAAACAATTTTAAAAACATGATCTTTGTCTTTTTATAATTACTTTACACCACTATAGGGAAACCCAATATTAAGTTTGTGTGAGGTCGTACTAGGGATAATATTAGAATTTTGCTGTACCCATAAAGAATGTGTTTCTGCTCCATTTCACTCCATGAAGCCTCCAGCTTGTACAAGGCTCCGCCTCCACTCAACATAACATGTCCCGCCCTCCTCACCAGAACATTTAAAAGTAAGGGGATGGAAATAGATGAAAATAAATACGCTCAAACTAAATAACAGGCTAGTCATTTCCACTCACCAAGTCACTTTTTCAAAAAAGAAAAATGGTCAAGAGAAGCATAGTTATGGGTTTAATCTGCGAGACGCCTGTGACAACGTACCGCCACCCGTTAGGAGCGCCAATTAAGAAACAAATGCAGTATCTGGGCCGGATTCAGACGCCTCCAGCCGAAGAACTTCATGAAGAATGGACTCTGAAAAATGGCGATGTTTGGGGTTATGTATTCAACTATATGGCGAATGAACTGCATTTCTACAATCTGAAGAATGGATAAACGTATGGACCCTGCAGTGTTAAAGCGACACTGACCTCAACAGATTGGGCTGTGTTAACTCAGGTGTCTTTCAGAGATCTCCACGCAACCACTGTATCAGAAGAAGAAACCATAGTGGAACCAGCGGTGTACAAGATATTTGCAAAGAAAAGCAAAGAAACACAGACAGCATGCAAGATCAAAGAAGAGATTTCACCGCCGCCCCTCAATGTGGAGGAAGAAGGAGTTATTTCCCCGCTGCCAGAAGTGAGAAGAGTCCTGACAAGCACCGTCTGGGAAACTAAAAGCGGACCATCGGGGCGATGGTATTACCGTGCAAGCCATTTGGAAATGCTGGGGAAGGACCCCTCTGATGATTTTGTTTTGGAATATTTTAACTCTACATGCGGAGTTTTTCAGACATCTGTGCGGGTGCCTCTGACTGCTTGGCTGAAAATGATTGATGAAAATGCCACAAAGCTTAAAGAACTTTTTAAACAGAGTCAGACATCGATGGACATTATACCTTTACAGAGGACTCTGCCTCCCACTCAACATAAAAAGTCACACCCTCCTCACCAGATCATTTTAAACTAAGGACCCCTCAAAGAAAAACATTGTGTATTCTACCTATGTAAAAAGAGTGTCTGGGTTGTCTTACGAAAATGTGTTATCTCTGTATCAAGATGATGTGTTTAAAAATGAATTTTGTGAAAAATACCAACTGTGTGAGAGACGTCATAAAGACACTCATTTTAACCACAGTGTTTGTTCTCTACAAATGTTTTAAGATTGTTACAAAATGTAAAAAATAAAAGGTATGGAGACAAAATTAATTCAGGTGACTCTGGTTTTATTCGGAAAACAAACATATAATACAAATGGGTTAGGGGTTAAATGTAACCATCGTGGACTTAATAGTCTAACAAAATACTTTTATCTGAATACATTTGTTCTTTTTGAAATTATTTATTTATTATTTTCAGTGGAATCATCCAGTTTTTGTTAACATCAACGCTTTCTTCTCTTTTTTCTTGTGTTACTAAGATACTTTTAGACACACTTTGGTGTATGCAACACTTGTTCAGATAAACAAGGTTTTTTCTTTTCTGATAAACTTACATATTTTAGTTATTTTCTGTTACCAAGATACTTTAAGATACACCTTGATGTACGCAACAAAGGGTATAATATGAAGTTCTTGGTAAGGAAGGGGTTTTTCTTTAAGGGGTGCAAAACTTTAGAACAGGGTAAAATATTCATTAATTTGTATTGAATTGAGTTTTCTTATTCTTTTTTTGATTTTCAACATACTATTTGTACACAATGACTTTTCCATATTTCTGACATACTATACTTTTTTTTACTTCTTTCTGTAGAATCTTGACAAAACTATTACTTATTCTTAAATGATGACCTATTGCTGGAGATGAGATGAAAAAGCTACAACGCTTAAATAACTTTTTTCTAAAAACTCTCAATTCTATAATTGACTCCGCCCATTCAACGCAATAAGCCCCACCCTCCACTCAGCAAATCATCTAAAACGAAGGACCTCACTAAGACGACCGTTGTAAACTAGCCATGGAGCAGAGAGAAGCCAAGACTCCCCCCGCGAGTTGCAGCCAGGAACAGACTACTGGACTACCACTACTGGAAACCCGAATCTTGCAATACTAATGCTGCTTATTTTGCTCCTTGGGCCAACACGTCTCTGTTTATGGACACAGTGAAAGCGGTGTTGGTTGATATTGTGGAGAGGGTGATACATCGGTACAGAGAAGAAATATGCAACGGGTGCCGAGTCAGTCACCCCGGCCAGAGGCAACACGATTTTCTGAATGACATGTCCGATTTTTACTTCAGAAACAATTACAACGCGTTAATGAAAAGACTATGGCTCACCGACTTCATTTCTGAGATCGACCAGACTCCTATTGATAAAGACATTTTCACGGATGATTGGAGGATCCAAGGCGCTTCGGAGGCTTTTCTTCACAATCTCAAAAATTGCAGACGGCTCAAGGAGAGACTTGAAAAGATCCATGCCGAGTTGGATGGAGAAGAAGAAGACTAACAACCAGCAGTTGGATGGAGAAGAAGCCAAGGACTTGTTCAATACATTGACTTTTTTTCTTTAAGTAAAATAAAAATGGGAAACTACTATGCAAAACGCTCTGTATATATTGATCATAATGTAGTCAATACCCTTTTAATAAGTGTGGTGATGGGGACGATTGAAAACAGAACGAGTAGTGACCCCTGCGTAAAAAGAATGGCTGAAGTTTTTAAACTGGAAGACATTTTGGATATCGTTCGTTCTGGCAGTACTATTCCAGGTCATTGGGAAATGATTGTAAACGAAACATTTAAAGTGGTCCTGGAATCTTCATTTTCCGAAAGATTCTGTAACATTACCTCAGAAATGAAAAAAAACATCAAAAGTGTATCATGTGCTCTCATTGTATGCTCTGTTTGTAGATGTAATGCATCTTTATGTCGAAAACAGCATACACGTGAATATTTTGACTGAAGTGAAAAAACTCCATCACGATATCTCCAGTAATATGGGGAATTATAAGCTGGAGACGGTCCTGGGGATGCTACAATCAGTATAACTTTTGATGTTGTGTGTGAAAAATAAAAAAAGTGTTTTTTTACATTTAAAAACTGTTGTCATCATAATAGCAAGGGGAGCGTGTCTGATACATGTGTATTACAGTCCTTCTTGTTGTGTTTTTCAGTGTTTTCTGTGTGTCTGTACACACAAAGCACAAATCATTTAAAACAAACCCTGAATCAAATTTAGAGAGGACCATTAAGAGTCAGAATCCTAACGAAATCACCTCAAACAAAGTACTTCATTATGTACTTTTCAGCTTTTATACACAAAGTGTATCTTTCAGTAACTTTCTCAGAGAATTAAAGCATAAATCTGTCAAATGTTTTCAAAACAGCCTTGTTTCTCTGAAATAGCCTCAAAATCACAAACTGCCATTAAGAGTCAGAATCTTAACGAAATCTACTGACACAAACTACTTCATTATCTACTTTTCAGCTTTTATACACAAAAGTGTATCTCTCAGTAACTTTCTCCGAGAATTTAAGCATAAATCTGTCAAATGTTCAAAATAGACTTGTTTCACTGAAATAGCGTCAAAATCACAAACTGGCTGAAACTGTACAGTGAATTGGAGAAATTACAGCACAGAGTTTTCTAATACGACACAGATCATATAATCTATGTGACAAGACAGTGGGAGACTCCACAGCCCATGGGGGTTTATCTGGGGGATCCCTAAAAGTTATGCTTACCAGACCAAATATCAAAAAAGATGCGTGTGAAAGGGATTACACAAACGCATCATCCCCTTTTTTTCGTGTTGATGCCAGGTGGCAGGAATGAGTCTCATTGAAGAGAAACACAGATCACTCTTCTGACGCTCACAGTGAATATAAGAGATAAGCAGGCTGACAAAAAGAACAAGCAGCCGGTGTCTGACGGTCTGTGAACTGCAGGCATTGCAAACATGTCAGTGAGGGTGTGGGAATGCCTGAAAAGAAACAAAAGCATCTCAAGTCATTTGTTTGAACGTTCCAGCTGTCAAACTTAAATATACTGATGTAAATATAGCAAGGTTCACGAGCATGACTGTTCCTTAGTCTACTTGTTTGTGCTCAGTTTTCTCCGTCTTTCTAAAGTGCTTTATCATCTGAAGCACTTTGACATAAACAACTCAAGGTCATACCTACATCCATAACATACATCTTGACTATCAAGTGCATCTCTAAAATGTCTTTTACATTCATGTCAACTGTGAGTGACTCGTGACTCCAAACTTGATAGAGCATTAATCACAGAAGTTGTGATAAATGCTTAACTATATATATATATATATATATATATATATATATTTGTATGTATAAAGTATGACATAAGCTCATAAGGGTGTAAACAATGTTGTGTGTTGGAAATGTGGATTTGTTACAGTGTTCAAACACATTACATTATGCATTGATTCCGATGTACAGAATTTAAAATATTGTGACTGACATACATATCACAGGTTTCTTCACAATTTACTACCTTTAAACTGTTGTCAAAAAGAAGCCACTTTTAGTTGTATTGAGTTTATTGAGCAGTCAATATAATGTAATGACTTGGTAAAGCAAATGTTGCTCCCTAGCTAGCTATCTAGCATCAATCCTGTGTAGGGCACAGCATCCATGTGCGATTTGAGACAACGCTACCTGGTTGAAATTCACGTAATGCGCAATTGTTTACATTATTCAACCAGACAGCGTTCAAAGGGAAGTATTTGAATTGAGACACAGCAAGGGACTCACACCAACAAGCACGAGTGGCCGGCGCAGGTACAAACCAAATCACAAGTCTCAGATTTTAACAAACACAGAGGGGGTGTTATCTACTTATTTGCTTCGGGCTAATGCACTTTTTTAATGAATTGCATCTGCATAGAAAGTATAATTCATAAGTTTGTCTTTTCAGTGGAAGATGCAACTTCCATCATGGGATGATAGGTTCACTATTTTCATCTCCTCACAGAGATTGCATCATGTGTTGATGTTTGGATCTTACATCATATGTTTGCTTTGGAGCATGGAGGATGTCCTTTACACCTCTGATTGGGAGGATCCCTCTGAGATGAGAGTTTGAGATCATCTGACATGAACACAAGAAGGTGTGAATTCTTAATGAGAGCAATAACTATGTGCTGATGTTTGTTGGGAAAAGTTCCTGACAAAAATCCAGTCTAATGGGCTTCATTAGTCAGGTAGAAAGTGTGTCTGTGTGTGTGTGTGTGTGTGTGTGTGTGTGTGTGCGTGCGTGTGTGTGTGTGTGTGTGTGTGTGTGGTGTTAATGTAAAAGCTAAACGTGACGTGGATCATAAATATATCAGCAATTAAACACAATCTTCAATTTCTCTTAACACAATACGTCTCCTTGCAGTATCAATACTAATTCGGCTGACTTTTATATTTGATCCAATCGGTATATTGGTATATGTATTGTACACCATAACGGTGCACAGCTGATAGAAAGGGACACCTGGTGGTTAAAGCACGTTATTGAAATGTATTATTTGTATTATTAGATATTAATAGGAGACACAGACAGACACACTAATGAAGCTTTATTTAAACATTAAAGAATACTTTGGGTTAAGGTCTTATTTTGATTAAGAAAAAAGCTTTGGGGGTATACATATTAAGACGGACAAAGTAGGCTACTAATATATTGCTTTCCTGCAATGTAAACTACTGTATGTTTTAAGCACTTATTTGAACTGATATTTTACATATTATACTCTTATAAGATGTATGTAGATAGTATAAGAAATGTGCAGAATATGACAGTTTAATGGTGGAGGTATACACACTAGGGATCTACCGATATGGCTTTTTCAAGGCCGACACCGATACCGATTATTAGTAATCAAGGAGACCGATAACCAATATTTGGAACCTTTACATTTGCAGTAAAATCAAAAATCTTGGTGTCAAAATGTAGAATAACACAAACTCCAACACAACTCAACACAACTTCTTTGAAATGCATTTAAGCATATATTATGTTTAATGAACTTTTAAACATCTTACAACTGGTTTCCTCTCTGCCCTTTTTTTTAGTGCAGCCATCTGCAATGAGTTAGAGAGAGACAAGAAGTGGGGTGCAGGCTGACATGCTTAACTAACAATAATGCTTAATTTATTATATCAAAACAATGCCTGTCTATCTAGCGTAAGGTGACCAGATTTTTTAAATTAAAACCGGGGACATTTTGAGTTTTCCGGTCAATATATCATTAACATATGCAATTTTCTTCACCGTTAAAGAAAAAAGGGGGACAATTCTGGTTCAAGGTAATTCGAACATTTGAACTGTTGGATACAAACAGAAGAACGATAGCTCATATATGAGACTTCAGGTCTTTTATTTTGAAACTGTACATCAGATTGTCCAGGTTCTTTCTGAGTGATTAGATGGGGTGTCCTGCTATCACCCTGAAGAGAAATAAGTCTTTGATAATTTGACAGTTTTTTATTTATTCTTGTATAAAAACAGAGGGATGATAGCCCATATATGAGACTTCAAAGGTCTTTTATTTTGAAACTCTACATTAGATTGTCCTGATTCTCTCTGAGTGACTAGATGGGGTGTCCTGCTATCATCCTGGAGTGAAATAAGTATGTGATTGACTTCGAATGACTCTTTGATTATGGACAGTTTCCATTGAATAATAATCAAAATATAGATGGACAATAGACCTAATTTGAGATTTTAAACAGCATACATTTTAAAGTCACCGAGTGGATATGTCTTCATAAATGTATACTTACATTTTACATTCACTCAGTTATAATGTGGTAGTTATACGTAGTTTGTTTTAAATTATTATTGATCACATTATATTGTACATATTTCTTAATTTAAGCTCCAGTATATATGAATATGTTTGGTGTGTTTTTTAGGTATATCTGTTATTGACCGAGTAAATACTTTTATTTTGAAGGCAGTTTTTACAGGCCTCTACCGTAATGCATAGGATATTCGTGCACCGCAATACAATGTGTGGGCTGGCTTGACTGTGTTTTCCGAAGTGGGAGCTGGCTTGACCACAGTCTGTTTACCCAGTGTTTCCTGACATGAAAAGTTTTATCTCACCTTGCTATGTGTTTTTAACGTATATTAAAAAAACGGGGACAGTTTCAACCGGGGTCAGGCCAATACAAACGGGGATGTCTGGTCACCCTAATCTAGCATAAAATCCCAATAAACTGCTAGCAACTGCAAAACACTAGTGCTAGCTAATGTTTTGCAAACTATAAAAAGTGAGGCTATTACAGTAGACCTAACGTTAGTCTAGTAGCCTCACTTCTAATATTTAGCTAAACATTTGCTAGATACATGTTGGCTAGCTAATGAGCTTCACATATCAACCTGAAAAACTGCGAGGCTCCCCTCGCAGCCCCCCCTCCGCACTAGAGTTACTCCGCTGCGAGACGCTGCATGCACCCCCAACTCTGACTGACTTCCCGCGTCCCTGTGTAACTGGGAAACTGATAGAATTGGATCATAACATTGTGGTGTTTTTGCAACTTCAGCATAGGGGATTGGGATGTTTATTGAATTTCGGCTGCTTGCTTCAGTCTGTGTCTGTGTTCTTTCGCACCTGCCTGTAATCTGAGAAGGTCCCGCCTCTCTGCCAGGAAAATATTCAGTAATAGCCTATCAGATAGCGCTGTGTGCGGGACATTGCTCGTGTACAGAGTGGTGACTGCAGCCAGAGCCAACGTTTTATCAGCAATTTGATAAAAAAAAGGCCGATACCGATAATCGGTCAAATGCGGAATATCGGTCGACCCCTAATACACACATATTGATAGATGTCACTGTTGAGGAACCTGCGACCCAGGTGTTTCATCTCCGACCTTGTCAGGTATTGAACAATCAATAAATAAAGAACACAGAATTATTAAATATAAAACACACAATTTGTGTGATTATATTAAATGATTTACAAACAAACACCACTGCATATTTACAACTGTTACACATGCTGATGTAAAGCATGGACCCGTTAAAATCCAGTTTTGGACAGTCTGCCGTGGTTCCATCCCATTTCAAAGTGTTGTTCGACGCTCGGCGTAACCCTCGGCGCACACTCAAACGTCCAATCACAGAGCTTGAGGACTATCACGGGGTTTGTCAAGCGAAGCGGAAAGAATACTTACTTCTGGGTGTAAAATTCTCTAAAGCAACTACTATGAGCTGCTCCGACCATCGGTCATGACGGACTCCAACTTATGTTTATTAATCAAACAAATAAATAAACACAAGGATAATTATGTGTTATTGTTGAGTAAATAACAGTGTGGTTTAGAAAATATTAAATTAGAAGGAAAAAACGATGAAACAATACAGATTTCAGTTTTCTGAGCCCCTACTCTCCCCATAACTGACGGCAACAAAAGTCCTACAATATTCAATTAAAATAAAGAAGTAAAAACAATAAGTGTGGCTTGATATTGAGTAAGAAAAAGGTTGATAAACGCTGTGAGAATGGATCTGTGGAGAGCATTTTGCTGCGATCCCAACTCCCCTATTACCAACGTTCAGGGAGCACTATGCAAATCAATGGGACGCCCTGCCCGTTGAAAAATTACTTCCAAGGCGTACCCTGTCCGTAATAGAGTGACAGGGAGGGGCCCTGACCGTCCGTCAATATGTGACGGGTTGGGAGGGAAAACGTGTTGGGGTGCAGCGAGCTGTTTGGCTGATGCAGAGCGGAGAGCACGTGCTGAGGTGTAGGGCTTAACCATGTCCTGGATGTAGGAAGGGCCAGATTCATTCACAGCATGGTACGCAAATACCAGTGTCTTGAAGTGGATTCTAGCAGTTACTGGAAGCCAGTGAAGTGAGCGGAGGAGTGGTGTGGTGTGGGGAAATGTAGGAAGGTTGAAGACCAGACGAGCCGCTGCATTCTGGATGAGCTGCAGAGGTCGGATGGCACATGCAGTTAGACCAGCCAGGAGGGAGTTGCAGTAGTCAAGGCGTGAGATGACGAGAGCCTGGACCAGAAGTTGCGTCGCTTTCTGGGTCAGGAAGGGACATATCCTCCTGATGTTGTAAAGAGTGTATCTGCAGTAGCGGGTTGTAGCAGCGATGTTTGCAGTGAAGGACAGGTTGTTATCTAGGATCACACCCAGAGTCCTTGCAGTCTGAGTCGGGGAAACAACAGAGGGGCCGATGTTGATTGTTAGGTCAAGAGTGGGACACTCTTTTCCAGGAAGAAAAAGCAGTTCAGTCTTGTCAAGTTTGAGCTTGAGGTGGTGAGCAGACATCCACTGAGAGATGTCTGCTAGACAAGCAGAGATGCGTGTGACGACCTGGGTTTCTGAACAGGTGAAAGACATAATTAATTGGGTGTCGTCCGTGTAACAGTGGTATGAAAAACCATGCGGTCTAATGACTGATCCGAGTGAGTTTGTGCACAGAGAGAAGAGGAGGGGACCAAGGATAGAGCCCTGAGGGACCCCTGTAGTTAATTGACAAGGGTCAGACTCGGACCTTCTCCAACTTATCCCGTAGGTATGAGGTGAGGAGGTAAAGTTCAGAGCCTGAAACTCCAAGATATATCTCACACAGGCTCCGCCCTCTACTGGACTATATGGGTATTACCTCTCAACCATACTATGTGGCGCAGTATGTCTTGCCGGTAGAGGCGGAGGACCGGGACCTCGAGGTGGTGGAGATGCACGAGCAGGATGTCGATGTGCCCTTCGTGTTCGTCATGCCAGCGGGCCGGGCGGCCCAGTTCGTCGAGGAGGAAGATGACTACGCCACCTCGTTGTCTGATGCTTCCGTGGCCGGCCTCCAGGAGAGTCCACAGATCTGTGCGGCAGGATTTCCCGGCGGTGATGACTATGGCGGCGGAGCGTGCAAATTTGTGAAATCCTGGAATATCTGGATAAGATGTTCAGGCTCGGGACGCAGATGGCAGCAGCGGCCAATAATCTTGGCGTGTTGGGTGTCTCACTGATCACCCCTCAGCAGGACATCCCCGCCTACCCGCCTCCGGACGGGAGCGATTATTTGGACTGCTGCTCGGGCCACTAGATGGGCCAGACGTAGATGGGCCAGACGGTATGGCTACCGCAGCTTGAGGTGTGATGTCCCTGGCCACAGTGGCGTGGCGTCACGTGTGGCTGGGTCTGACAGCACTGTCCAAGAAAGACTGGGATGATCTCCTTGGGGCCCCCGTATTCACAGAAGGGCTCTTCAGGTCGATCACCTCGGTCACCCATCGCTTCAGTCACTTGGAGGAAGAGAGGGCACAGCTCAGCCGCATTGCTGCCACTGGCTCGTCCTCAGGCTCTTCCTCGGGGGGGGAGAGCGCTCGGCGGTGGTCAGAAGGAGAGAGAGGCGCCGGTATAGAGCCCCCGAGGCTCCCATTGCTCCCTCTTCCTCCGCGGTTCGTCCCGGAGAACCGGCTCAATACCGGCACTCGCAGGGACGGGCTGACCGACCCCGACGGGCTCCCGCTCCGGCTCCGCCTCGGCAAAGGGCTTCAGGTTGAGGTGCACCGTCTACCAGAAGCTGACTGGCGGTGGGAGGAAGCACCCCGGCGGAGAGAGTCACTTTCTCCACCCAGGACGCGTGGGCGAATCCCGCCTCCTCCCTGTATGATGCTACTGTTGTGACACAATAATCTTTTAAAAATAAAAATGATTGCATCTATCCCAGTCTAAGTGTAATTTCTCTCCACAAATCCACACTTCCACATAATGTTAACCGTACAGATTCCCCACTCCCTGCCGCAGTTGTAACTCCAGTAAAGGAAGCAGCTAGTGGGCTAAATTCCACCTCCTCAGCCCGGTGCGTGCGCTAGCATGTTATGTGGAGCGCACGGCCGCCACTAGCTACATGCACTGGCTCTGCGAGTGCATCTCACATGACTACGGACAGGCGGGAGAGCCTTCCCTGCGGGGGTCCGTGCACACTCTACACGGGGTATGACTGTGTCAACAGCCTTATTTAACGGAGTGAGTGTGGAGGACATATGTAGGGCGGCGTCTTGGTCCACGCCAGGCCCCTTTTATCTCTTGGACATGTCTGGCTCATTCTCATCATCTGTGCTTTCTGAGGGGGGAGGGGCTGTGGGTCAGCAAGTATCTGACGGACATAGTGTACTTATGTGTTCCACTGCCCCTTAGGGACCCTGGAAACATGGTGCACAGGCAGGGAGAGCCCTCCTCACTGTTTTCCAGGCACACTATTCACGAGGTAAGCGTGTCTGAGTGTGCCCTACCAGCCAGGTAAACTGTGGCCCCCACTTCTCCCCGGTCACAACCGGAGGAGAGGAGGTTGTGGTGCAGTGGCTGTTAACCAAAAGCCAGTCAGGGGCAGTGTGTTGACTCAATGTTGTTGGACGACAGGGCGTTTAGGCATCAGGACTCCACCCACTGTACCCATAGAGTCCAGTAGAGGGCGGAGCCTGTGTGGGATATAACGGTGGTTTACGTATTGTAACCCTAGTGATATAAGCACAGGTGGAGCCCTCTACTCGGGGCCCTGTCCTATGCTGCTCGCTGTGTGTGTGTGTGTGTGTGTGTGTGTGTGTGTGTGTGTGTGTGTGTGTGTGTGTGTGTGTGTGTGTGTGTGTGTGTGTTAATGTAAAAGCTAAAGGAATGGAAAAAAAACATATTGTAAGATGCACATATTTACCATAATTTGTGAATTCCATGTGAAAAGTGACTGACACCCTTTCATTAATCCTTTCCGAAGTAAATGGTTTTACTCTGTACAGGAAGTATAAGGATGCTTCTAACAAAGGGGGACAGCTAAGCACGACAGCAAGATGTTCAATACAATTGGTCAGATCTTCCTTTGAGTACCTTGGCATAAGCTTTTCCTGGGCGGTTGAGCAACAGGATACCTTGATATGAAGAGGAGTTGATCATCTCTCAAGATTGAAGAGACATGTCTGCCAGAAACCTGAACAATGTCTAGAGCCTTTAATATTGCTGGGCAAATCTCATCCATACCTGGCGCTGTGATATTGGGATATGGTTAAAGCTTCCCTATAATCTTCCAACTTTTCATTATCCATCGACAACATTTTGGATGTGTTTGGGAGCCCTTCAAAGTGCCTGACAGTATAAGGATATCAGCAGCCCCCCTACTTCTGAGCTGAACACTCTGAAACCCTGTGCCCCTTTCCTGAGTCATCTGGGGGCTGCCAGACCTTTCTTGAGACGAACCAACAGTCAATCTCATTGGCCTTCCCAATCTCTTGCCTTCATGTCGTTTTTGTTTCAAAATAACCCTGGAACAACCAGGCCCAAAAGGCTAAATGACCTAATCCATTGACTAGACGCAAGTTGGCTTCATTGATCCTTTGACCATAACTCTGAGAAGCCACTCCCACAATGTAACTTATCAGCATGGCCCACTTGGTTTCAATACTTCACGAAAAATGATAATCTTTTCAAGATTCTTTACACCGTAAAACCACTCTTGATGAGAAGGAAAAAGTGGCCGCCATAATCAAATAAGATGATGCCAATGCCGGGAATTACGAAAGAAAAAAGTTGCATGAAAGTGATGAAGACTGAGATGAAGATGACTGCAGAAAACAAAGTAGAGCTTAGGGATTTCAGTCTTAGCATGAGAGAAAGTAATAGTAGAGGCATGACAGATGAGAAGAGATATATCAGCTGCATAACGGAGAGCTTTGCCAGAACACAGCAGCTTCTCAACACGTCTCTCTGCAGATGGAGACTTCCCTTCTCTGCTTTCCACAACTCTTCAACAGCTCCTGCAGGAAGCCTACGCCAGCTCAGTCAGATGTCCTGCTCGCTTACATCCTGCTGTCCTTCATCGCTCTGATCACTGCAGCTCTCAACCTGCTGGTCATCATCTCTATCTCCCACTTCAGGCACAGACAAACTTTCAGCTTAAACTTGTATATGTTCATGACTTTTAGTGCTGTTTGTTGTTACAAGCTATCATTGATTATTGTATTTATGGTGAAATTCTTCCTTTCCAGGCAGCTCCACACCCCCACTAACCTCCTCATCCTCTCCCTGGCTGTCTCAGACTTCCTTGTGGGCCTCATTTTGATGCCTGTTGCAATCATTTTAACAGAGGCTTGCTGGTACTTGGGTGACCTGATGTGTGTTCTGTATTATATTGTTGATTTTATCATTACCTCTTCTACGGTTGGAAACATGGTGCTCATATCCATTGATCGTTATGTTGCTATTTGTGACCCTCTACATTACACCACCAGAGTAACTCTGAACAGAACAACAATCTGCATCTGTCTGTGTTGGATTTGCTCTGTTATCTATAATTGTCTCATTTTAAAGGACTTTCTGAGAAAACCTGATTCACATAATTCTTGCCATGGAGAGTGTGTAGTTGTCCTTAACAATATCACAGGAGCTGTTGACTTAGTTGTTACCTTTATTGCCCCCATTACTGTTGTCATAGTTCTGTATATCAGAGTGTTTGTGGTGGCTGTGTCTCAGGCTCGAGCCATGCGATCTCATGTTATCGCTGTCACTATGCAACTTTCAGTTGGTGCTACTGCTAAGAAATCTGAGATGAAAGCAGCCAGGACTCTTGGTGTTGTTGTCCTTGTGTTTCTAATATGTTTTTTTCCATATTACACTCCATCCCTTATAGGCGAGGATATTGAAAATGTCGTTCAACCTCAATTGTAATCTGGTTGCTGTATTTTAACTCCTGTCTGAACCCATTGATTTATGCTTCGTTATACCCCTGGTTTAGAAAATCTATCAAGCTCATTGTTACCCTTAAGATACTTAAGCCTTGCTCGTGTGATTCTAAAATACTGTAATGACGGGCTGGGGTTGAGATATATTCTAAAAAACCTCTGTTCAGATGGACATATTGTTGCTATTATTACTGAGTCAGAATGCAATGTGTAATGGCTGAAGAAAGATTAGACAATATTTAATGTAGTAAAACATATGTAACTAAAAGATATTAAATAATTTAATACAAAATAAAACTTGACAATATTACATTGTGTGGAAGAAGTAGTAGTTTTTGACTTGTGTTGACTTCAGTTTGACCAGGATTCTGGTAATGAAATGTTCAATTGTTAATTTAGTAGACAATATGCAGTACAGACTGATTGAGTATGTCTTTGCAGAAGGTGAGTGTGCAACTTCAAACAAAAAGACAGAGCTGTCGCGGCTGTGTGATGTGTGTGTGTGTGTGTGTGTGTGTGTGTGTGTGTGTGTGTGTGTGTGAGAGAGAGCGAGAGAGAGAAAAAGGAGAGAAGGTTTTACTGACACATAACCGATGTGGTTCTCCAACACAATACAATATACAATATAACAAGAACAAAAATAAATCTTGTTGAGTGCTCACACATGTTTATTTTACCAATGCTCATGATAATGTACATGTACCGTCTGTTGCAATAATGAGGGATTAAAATGTAGAAAAACATTCATAATATTTAGGCTGACAATAAGAATTAAAGCTTCAATCAGCGATGATCAGGACCTCGCTAGGGCTGCTCGATTAAGGCAAAAATCATAATCACGATTATTTTGGTCAATATTGATATAACGATAATTAAATACGATTATTCATTGACTTTGAAAACATCAATTTATTGAACTTTAAAAATAATAATAGTAATTTGAACAGTATCTTTTCAACAGTTGATTACCCTGAACCTTAAGTATAATTCAACTGAAAAACCATTACAAATATAAATAAAATAAAATATACATTTATATCTACATTTAAATAAATAATGTAAAATTCATAAATACCAATAAAGAAAATCAACAAATATTTGGGGCGCACTTCCACAAACTACTGAACATAATAATTCTAAGAAATAAAAATGTATTAGATTATTGGCAAAGTATTCAGCTGAAGCCACATCTTTTTCAACTTCCCCACGGCCTGTCATAAAGGGCAGGCCAGGGTTCAAGTTTTGTGGGAGCCAATGGGAGCTGAGCTCCCATGAGGAGGGTCTGAGCTCCCGTGAACGCAGGGAAATCATACATCTGTTGGGGTCGCTAATACATTACCAACAACCATTAGTTTAAACACAAATAATGCATGTGTCAATGTAACGAGTATTATTTACGCTAATGAGGTAAATAGGCTAACATAAAAACATGTTTTCCAAAAGAACTACAAATCGTATTCTCTCTTGAATGACAGTATGCCTGCACTTCACCTCCAAGGTGTGCAATCAATTATTGGGAATCTATGCCTGTGAGCGTGCTGCGCGAGCCGAGATGATGTGTTATGGGGTGTGCGTATAGTTAAACCTTTCCATATTTAAGTTTGTAGCAA